>PVKU01006900.1:0-95849 GCA_004027475.1 Anoura caudifer
GTTGTACAATGTTAGGTATAATATATATGGATGTGCTAATCAACCAGAATAATGGCTTAATTTCGAGTGCAGATGATGCATTTATGCTGGGTACTGCATTATTCCACAAATGAGAGGGAGTTATAATATACTTGGTAAAATAATAGTGACTGAAATTAAGTAGTTGGAGGAATAGGCACAGCCAGATGGCATAATGCTCAAAGGAACAGATGTTTTTAACATGAGGGTGGAGCTGTAATGATCCTAAACCTACATTCAGGAGTGAATTGAATGTAATCCTTGTCTCCTAACACTAATGTAAATGGTATATAAAATAATGAAGAAGCTCTAATAGGAGTTATACTCTTAGCAGATAGCCAGATTTTATTAGTGCAATGAAATGGAGGCAAAATATGTACAAAATGTTGGAATTGTAGAAGAGTTTTACCACTGAGTCTGAGTTCTAGAAGGCAAAATCACATGTTTTGATAAAGAAAGCAACAATGGAAAAAATTGATATAAGGACAGCATAGCTCAGAATGAATCTTGTGAATATATTATCATAAACAAACTGAATTGTTCAAAAAAGAGTTCATTTTAAACAGGTAAATTATATCTCCTTAAAAAGAATTATTATTAAAATTATAGATAAGAAAGAAGACTAAATATTCATGAATGAAGAATATTAGAGAAGAAATTTTAAGAAAGAAATATTAAAATTATGTGAACAATTTTCCAAAGGAATTAGTTCCACCCATACCTGAGAGAAGGAGGTAACTCAGGTTTCTTCCTACAGATAATCAGCAGCAAACATTCAAAAACTATGCGTATACATTCTATATATACTTTATATATATGTGCATGTATATACATCATACATATATGTATGTATGATGTTTATATATACATATACATATATATATAAAGTGTGTGTGTGTGTACACAAAGACGTATTGGAGACAGAGACAGAGTTCTCTCTTATCTGTCATGTGCTGGCTCAGTTGGTTTAGAGAGAAGTTTGAGTACTGACAATTCCTACTGCACATCACCATGGGGCACAGAATAAACAATTCTGGAGAAGTAAGAAATCAAACAGACACATACAAATGAAGAAACAAAAATATTATTGATATAGCACCATTATCTCCCCAAGGACAGGTGAGCTTTTGATACAAGCAGATATTACACAGCCTATGAAATACGTAAACCTCTAACCTTTTTTTCATTTGTGTCTATTATAGATTTTTACTATCCCACTAGAATTCATTCTTCAAAGGTAGGACTCAAGTCAGAAAAATAACATAAAATAAAAAAAGAACAGAAATTGTGATATTTGCCTTTATATAACACCTATTATCAGCAGAAGAAAATACCTGTTTTGTTCTGGACTTAGTGCTGAATTTTGAATAGTAGAGAAAGACAAAATGAAAGCTGTCCCCACTGACAAGTGCTCCATAGAAATAAATGTAAGATGCTATAACACAGTAATTGCATTGATATAATAGACAACAAACCCCTTGTAACAAACCTCAAAGGCCTCAAGAATTGGGAGGAACAGTGAGTTATCACAGAGAGATTTACTTCATGTGAAATTCATTGAATCTTATAAGCTATGGTTGAGATTTTGCAGTCATTTTAATACAGCGAGATTTTTAAAAGTTGTTTTAAAGGCATTGTATTTTACATATGAACAGAAAAGACGAAGTGATTTAACAAGAATAAAGTAATAATTAAAGACAGGCATATTAGGGTCTGACAAGATGTTGAGAAAACTGATTTTAAGCAAAGATCACCAGTATTATATTTTCTTGATATGCTTTTCTGGACAACGGGGAAGAGGTGGACAGGAGAGAAAGGCAATAAGGCTTAAAAGAAGAAGAGAAAATAAGCATATGCATTTCCTGGAGAAAAGCTAAGCAGTCTGATTATGTCAGGTATTTATAAGACTTAGCAGTCCAAAAATATTAAATCATATAAATTAATAATGAATTCATAATTAAGATAATCTTGTCATTCTTATAATGTGAACAATGTAGACAAGTTATCAAGTGTCTATAACCCATCATTAAATGCCCACTAAAATTGCTGTGCATGTCTTGGGCGTTGACCAATAAAATCTGTATTTGATTTTCTTGTCCTGTAGAGTTAATTATGCAGAATCTCTTTATTTTGACCTAAAAGGAAGGTCCCTATCATTTGTAGGAAAATTTCAAAATTTCCCTCTAGCACTACTTTGTTTATCCTTATCTATCTTTCAATGTACCTTTGTTAGTACAGAAAGAACACTTCAGAACTTCTTGTGTCTAGTGTGTTAATACTCATATAACATCACACAAGAGAAATATCAAAGGTGCCATTTACAGTGTTAGAAATTGTATGCATTGCTAAGCCTTTCGATCATTTCTAATTGCTCACTGGTAGAATTTCAAAAATTATATAAAGTATAGTAGCCTGGTTTTCCATTTTTGTAATAGAAAGTAACAACACTCAGACTTTTTTAACAGTAGGACTAAGGGACAATGGTGTAATATTTGTCATACACAAGTCATGTAGCATCCCACCAATGGAACTGTTCAGGTAAGAGAGAATGAACAATGTTGAAGAAAGGTAACTCTAGTTTTTATTTATAAATATAGCTATTTTTGAACTCTGAGAAAATTGTTAATATTCTGAACTTATTCATAAAAACAAAGAATGAAGGAAACACTGAAGCACATTGTTTTCTAATTGCCAAACAATAAAGTAAAAGATTACAGTTAAATATAGTAACATAGAATAATGAAGGTAGAAGCAGAAGTGAAATCACAGATAATTCAAAATTCATGGTTAATATGAAACTATGATCAATGATGGCATGCAGAGGAGAAAACCAATTTTGGAATGAATTCTTGTTAAAGTTTGGCTGGGAAGCTAGGATAAGACCACTTTTACAATTGTGCTTATCTGTCAGCAGTTCATTAGGTCACTGCCTACCCTCTCCCAGCCTGCCTCCACTGCCAACAGGCTGAGGGAGGGATGAAAACTCTCAGTTTCCATTACTGTGGGGAAGGAAAATAGAGAATGGGCTTTTAGTGGGGTAATTCATAGAAAACAAAACTCAACTTAACAAAGTGATAAATATTCACCTACACCCAGAAAACAAGCAAGCGATATGAAGTAACTGACACAAATATAAGACACGTCTAAATGACAATGAGAAAGAGTAGAATACAAGTCCTCACTAAAGGCATTCATATGTAAAGGAAAATGACTATGAAGCCTACAATAGACAAACTAGTGAAAAGCAAGAATAACTAATGCATATCAATGGGCAGATAAAATCCTTGCGCCACCAATTGATTTTCCTGTGTAAAGAGACAGAATCAGCAATATAGTATGTTAATAGAATAAATATATTTAAAGAAAGGATATATTATTAGAAGGATGGAGCGTAAAAATAAAACAGAAATCTGAGAGTCACCAAGGCAAATTTTGGAAAGGTCTGTACAATCACTAACTTTGAAGAGGTTGCCCAGGAGAATTAGCATAGACATTTCTATTTTAGGATTTGTAAAACAGAATACTAGAGACTGAAGTTATTTAAATCTATAGCAAATCAGGGTCCTGAAGAAAAATATTTGACTTCTCATATTTACTTTCCAACAAGAGAAATTGTTAATAGGCAATATAAAAGCACAAGTTGTTTTTCACTGTATAGCAAAAGATGTTTACACCCAAAAGTTTTACAGAAAGTTTAAAAATTGATATTTGACACAATAATGCCCTAAACTGTATTTTATATATGGCAATGGGAATATACACATAGACATATGTGTTGAAATTCATTTTAGTGTTGTTTTTAAGTGGCAAAATTGGAGAAAGGATAAAATGTGGTATTGTTATGATAAATATAGCAGCCGAAAGTTAAAAACTAAAACTCTTCATCCAACATATATCTTCAAAACATATCTATTAATGCTAGAAGGAATTGCAGCATTATGCAAATTGTAGGGCATTTATGTTTAAAAATACAAAATATATATTTTCTATGGGTATATATTAATGCTTATAATTTTAAAAATATTATACATGGATCAGTTACAAGTACAAGCCTCTAAAAAGAGGGACTATAAAGAGACAAAAACAGACATAAATAATTAAATACAGAAGAAATTCTTATGCCTGATAAATTAGAGCAAATTAAAAATATTATTCAAATATGGCACTTTTATTTATAGTAAATTCATAACGTTGTTTAAAATAATAAGACCCCATGCAGGAAATGCTGGTTTAAATAGGGCCAAACCAAAAAAAAAAAAAGTTCTATTTTTTTATTCTCTAGATTGAAAAATAAATTAGCAAAAATTTTATCAAAAATATTTCCTAAGTTTATCCAAACTCTAGAAGTTCATTTGTTTAAAGCAGTAATTGTACTTCTAAGAAATTATCTCACAGAAATAGAAAAGTATTCAAAGTTTTAACAAATTATTCCTCATAGTCTTATTTGTTATATAGAAATTGGAAATAACCCAAATAATAAGCACAGGGGAAAGTAAAACTTTTGTAAGCTATACTCCAAAAAAGATATTATTTGGCTATCAATATCAGCAATATATTTAGTAACATTAATATTTTCTAATATATAAAACTAAGCAGAACAACATATTCAATTTCATATAAGTTATTATTACAATATATTTAGAGTGTATTGAGAAGTAAATTAGTCAAATTATCCCCAAACTTTGCACCTGGGTAAACATAGTACAAATGATTATTTCTGTGTTTTGTTTTGTTTTGTTTTCCCAGAGATGGGAAGAGAGGAGAGAAAAAGAGAGGAACATTGACATGAGAGAGAAACATTGATCAGTCTTCTCTCCTCTGTACCAGGACCAGGTACCAAATCTGCAACCAGGCATGTGCCCTGACCAGGAATCAGCCCAAAAACTTTCACTTTGTGGAGTACCCAACCAGCTGAGCCACACCAGTCAGGGCTATTTCTGTTTTTATGCTTTTCTGTCCTATACTTAACTGGACACTGAGTAGATATTATTTTTAAAATTAGAACTGTGGGAAACAGAGGAGTGGAAGAGTCAATAAACACAGTCTATTTCTAAAACATGATTTTCCTTAGGAACTTGAAGATCCCTAAATTTTATACTCACAATTTAGAAAGAATTATATAACATTACATAACCTCTATTACCTAGAGTGTCAACACTCAAATTTCTCTTCAAGATCAGGAATATTTTCAGGGCACCTCTCTCCCACATAACATTAAGCTTCCTGTTGCTGTCTTTTCAACTTTTTAGAGATGCACCCTCCCAACAGCCTGTGATTTTTAGTATTGCCTTGCCTTGATACTTCATTGAGATCACTTCTGTTCTTTCAATATTGCTGTCTGAGTCCGGTATTGCTATTCTAAGTTATTCAGTCTATGCCATGGTCTTTTACTTCTCCATAGGGCTTAGAAGTTCTTAAGCTATCAAGTAGAGCTGACACCCAAAATAAATATGACCCAGAAACATGTCCTCTGGGATATCCTGGATATTTCCACCCCAACTTATTAAGAAATAATTGCTATATTACATTGAGTAAGTTTAAAGTGTACAAGGATTGTACTGTTTTAATTAATTAATAATTGTTGTATCAAAGAAAACCAGTAAATATATGCACACAGAGAGACCTTTATCTCAGGCATATCTCAGAATAAAAATATTAACTTAGGTCCTATTATTAGTAAAAATTAAATATGTTATTCATATGTGTCTTAGAAGAGTGTCTGTACTTGATAATTACAATGAATTAGTTATTCTTGTCATTGTGGTTACTTTTCAAAAATCAAAAAAAATGAGATTGTTTATATCACTTATAAATGGCCTGGTTCTTAAAAATAAATTTCTAACATGTAAAATTCATAGAGTAGTTAATTAACACTAATGCTATTAAAAATCATAATAAAAATCATAAATCTAATCTAAAATTAGATAAACTAAGAAAATAAAACTTGAAAGTTTTTCCCGCATTCCTTCTACATTAAGTCAAGATGATTTTGTTTTACTACACCAAACACAGGTTTATTTGTTTTGGAAATTCCAATTTAACTTGGGTTTGAAGTGAGTGAAGTGGTGAATAAGAACAGAGCTCTATATTTTATTCTGGAATTCTAAAATCAATGGGAAAAAAAGAATAAATATTATGCATTGTCATTGCAGTTATTTTAAATAAAAAAGTTTTCTGATTTTAAATAAAATAATTAGTTTCATATTCTGAAATTTACTTTTAATGTTATTTTTCCAAGCCATTTTCAAAGTATCACATTTTCCAGAAACAGTAAACTTTAAAATTTTAGTTCAATACACACTGCAACAGTTTCTTAGTGAATGAAACATATACTATATTTAAGAAAGAAAGATAAAACATTTTCAATCTAAGTCTAACATCTAAATAATTATTAAATGTATATTAACTTTTTATGAACTATAAAATTATATACACATGCATACATGCACACACATATAAAATCTTCATAATTATATGTAAATATATATAATCTGGTTTTGGTTTAGCAATTCTGTGCCAAATATTTGTCTTTATAAAACTAAAATAACCAACTTTTTAGGGTACTATCATAGTTAACTTTAATCAAGGGAGTTTTGAACAGAATGAGAAGAATCACTGAAGACATACATAGAATTAGACTTTTAAATATGACCTAGAATCGTTCTCTGATATCAAGCTTCAAACCAAATCTTGAATTCATAGCTGATTTGCAATTTTAACTACAGTAAGCACATTAAATATCTTAGAAGAGTTTGCCCTTGGAAGGTACTAATCTGTTCGGTTTTATTTCATGTAATAATTTCTCCACTACCTATAAAATGCATTTTGATAAAGTAAAATTTAAAGATATTAGAATATGATCTGACTTATCTCCCAGCACAAGAAGCTTTATCCATATAGAAGCTTGAGTATGTCAAATCCATATGGACTAATATATTCTATAGGTCCATGCACATATATTTGATACTTAACTACATTCATCCCTTGAATGTCCTATATTTTTGTAATTATGCGCTCAAAAGAAAAGAGAATGAGTATCCGGCTGCTTATCCTAGGCATTAGAGGATGTTTTCTTCTTAATGTGAGATACAAACATTTCATTTTCAACCAAATTATAAGATTACTTGTAAACAACCAAAGCTCTGAAACATGTTTTATATGGTTTACATTTCATATAAATTTGAAATAAATTTATAGAAAGTTATATCTAACCAGAATATCTATTTATTTATTTTCAATAAAAGCATAGTAGAATAATTGTGTTAGTAAGTCAAGCTTCCCTTCCTAATTTCAAAGTGCCTGGGAAATTCACTTAGTAACAATAACATTGCTTTATGAGCATTTTGTCAAAATGAAAGTTGATGAAGAGTTTGTAGAATATTTTTACTACAGGAAAATTATCTTGATTGTGTATGGAATATTTTAAGACATCTATTTTTAATTTTAATCTCACTGTCAAAAAATTATATACTATTCTGACCATATTCTGAATCTGTTTTAAATATCTACTTTTCTTCTCATCAAAGCACTGATTTTAAGCACTTTCATAGATAAAGTTTAATTAAATAAACATCATCTGTGCACAATAGAATACTTCTTATCAAAATCAATAGAGTTGGTTGATCAAAACAAAATCTTCAAAAGCTGGAAATCATAAAAATAAAATCTATAGACAAGAATAATTTATATATACTAGTATTCATTTACCAAATTTTTATTGCAGGTACAAGGTATATTCTTTGGGCTTAGGTCTACTGATTTTAATTTGCATTGGCTTTGTTTTATATGCTACACCCATAATGTATTACCTTCTTTTTAGATGATACTTTCATTCAAATAAGAGAAAAAAATTGCCAAACCTCTATCAAAACTAATGCAGGCTGTGATAAAGGTAGAATAAAGAAAGTGCCCAGAACACATAAAAAAAGTAAGCACTTAACTGACCAAAGATCTCTAGTAACTATTCCAAATAAGCACATATTTTGAGCAGGGTCCCGAAAACATGACTTCAATGGAGGTCAAAGATGAGAAAGTAATTTCAATCAAACACAGTATATTCAAACACCTGGAGGTGATCTATAAATAACCCATAAACTAGTGGCGTGTTTTCAAATATCAGTGGAAAGTGAAGGTCTATGGTATGGACATTTGGTTTTATCTACAGACAAGAGATTTGTTGGAGGACTTTTAATCAGACAGGTTTGTTTGTTTAATCAGATTTGTAGTTTTAGATGGAAGTATATGATTGTGAACTCAATATACAAAATATGGAAACAGAGATAGGTTCTTCTTTCAAATCTATGATCTAACACTTTCTAGTTGAGTTATTTCAGGGAAATGTGTTCAGTGTGTCATAGATGTTAGCAGAGATCTCACTTTCCTTAACCCCAGACCTTGGGCAAAATTGTTCCAACAGGACTACCTCAAAATGAAATTATGGCAAATCAAAGTCTGGGTATGCGCCTCCTCCTCCCTAGACCCTTCCTTACTTCATCCCCTTAGGCACATAACAAACATATTTACTGAGATAGAATTACTCTAGGAAAAGCAGGAGTCTGCAGACTAGAGCATGCCTAGTCCTGGGGTTAATATTTCTTCATACTTTTTTTCTATTTTGTTAAACTCCAAAGTCTCCTGTGGTTCTGTGGAGTTCACTAAGCATATATTAATTTCACAAAATGGAAATGGATACAGAAGACAGTTTGGGCAATTATTTTCATATTTAAAAGTACATTTTTTACAAAAGACACAAATGAAAATTGAAAATATTAACAGCAACAATATATTCCTTAGGTATTACAAAACTATTCTTATCTCTCAAGAAAGGCTCATAGTTAAAATTTCTCAGCATTATAGAATAGCATATAGGCTAGATAATACAGATTTTTTTCTTTCTCACTAGCCTTACCAAAATATTGAGCCAAGTTTCTGCACTTTTGTCTAATTATACATCTACCATCTATCTATCATCTATCAACCACCTATAATTTATCTGTCTCATTTCTCCCACTTTTTTTGGCTCTTGCTCCTACCTACAATGGATACTGGCCTCCAGAAAAGTCCCACCTATATTGCTTGAATATGTATCAGATGAAGCTAATAATGAGAAGTTTCAGGCTCAGTTTCCATGACACATCTATAATTTTTCCATTCCAGGTAATATTCCTGTGTAATATTTCTATTCCCCACAAACAGACTTTCACTTCCACTGATGCCATTTTTTTGCTTTAAATCAGGTCCTGGCACTTCAGGATCACTGGGATCACTGGTACCCTGACATGTCAGAGAGTTGATGGAGCAGAGTATTGTAGCCTATGAAATATTTAATATGTAGAACACAATAAAGGTAAAATATGTTTCCTGCAGAAGTCAAACAATTATATTATTCTGTCATTTTGTATTGTAGTTTATCACTTTAGTACCCAAACACAAAGATTTTGGGAGAAAAATTTGTTGTGGTTTCACCCATACTTCTTTAAAAATCCTTCCATAAGTCCTCAGGTGTGCTGGATAGAAAGACCACAGGGTGCTGGATAGGAAGTAAAACCCTAACAGGACATTCAGAATGCTGCATTCCCAGTCACCCAAACCTTCCTGGCAGGGAATCATACTTTCTTCATTGACCACATATGAATTGCTTAGAAGAACTTTCTCCAGGAAGCTCTTTTCTGGTAGATCTTTATCAGATCACCATACCTTATGAAAAATGACAGAGTGCCTGACACCACCAAGGGTCAATCTGAATTCATCTCTATGAAGCTACACACTCTTCTCAAAATAATATTGTATTCTCCCATGTGCTATTCCTTGCCATGTCTAACTTGTGACTCACCTGTGACCATTTTACTTCCTCTCACCCAGCATTGATATAATGAAGATACTCTGCTGAATACGAACTTAGTTTCCAAAAGGCGCAGCAATGCTTATCCAACACCGGTGTATGACTGAGTGCATATGTGTGCAATCGTGTGTGTCCGGAAGACTGTCCTTACACGGGCACCCAAGCTTTTTAAGACATGAAAGTTTCATTTGTGCTTATAGCATACCAAAACTGTTCCATCCTCCGAAATGAATTTATTTACCTTACCAAAAAACACTGTAGGAAAAAAAAAATTTCTAGTGTAAAAGGTGAACTAAAACTGTGTGTCTCATAAATAATAATTAAGCATGTTTCCCAGAGTTCTTTTTTCTCCCCTCCCCTCACACTTGTTGATTTAGTGTATCAGAAAATTTTCAAATGTATTCTTTTCTAATTGGGCATTCCAAAATATATGATATAGATGCTAGTAATATCTGTACTTAATACTTTGAGAGAAAAGAATTCTCCTACAAATAGAGTTAATGATATGTGCAAAATGATTAGACATAAATAAAAAAATAAATAAATTCCCAAACAGTAGAATAACACAAAGTAGAAAAAAATAAAACTATTATTCTACAAACATAAGTCTTTATCTAAGCCTTCTTGGAAATTGCTTGCCATTGATATCCAGATTCTGAGATCTGGTACTAATAAGACAGATAAGGAAATGCTAATTTGATATTGTAGGGGAGAAAAATAGCTTTCCTTCTATTTTTCTATCTTCTTCTGAGTGGTCTAATAATCAAATTGACCAAACGAGTTTTTTTGCCATGTTGAGAGAAATGAATTTTAAATGGTACAGTGTGGGTAAGTTTAAACATGGTGGCAAAATTTCATTGGGATTAACAGAAATAATATGCCCTTGGGGACACAGATGGCTTGCAGGCTCTAGCGGCAACTTCCACAAAGCTTCTGTTACTCCTCCATATATTTTCTTGGTTCTTGGTAATAATGATGAAGGTGCCGTCCAAATCATCCAATCCACCCCGCTTGGTTTTGTCGATGTGTCCTTTATAGTTGTTAATGAAAACCAAGTGGGGGTGGCAGCAGGGGAGGGAGGTGGGGATGGCTGGGGTTGGGGGGAGTGATGGTGGGTAAATGAAGACAACTGTACTTGAACAACAATAAAATATTTTTTTAAACAGATGAAAAAAAAAACAAACCATCCCATCCAACTTTCTGATTGTTCTGGGGCTTGAGTTATATGCCCTTCCTCTGACTAATCCCCTTCTGGGACCTTAAAGGCTTCTGCATGCCCTATCAAATATGACTACCTTTCCAGTTTCTCGAAAGCTAGGCTCGGCTCCTTCATGGCTCTTTCTGCACATATCCAAAAATAGAAGCACCTCCCATGTGCCATCTTGACTTCCACTGCATGTCAAAAAGTTCAGTCACATCATCTGATTTCTACTGTGAATGTGCCTAGCAGAGGAATTTTCCTCTCCTTCTCCCTCTGATAATCTGGTACCAGGTGGTAGCACACAGGGAGATTTTCAGTCTAGTCCAAGTATTAAATCTCCCCTGCTGCAGGCCCCTGTAGTGTCTGAATGAGTCTGTAAATGCCATAGCTTCCTGGTGAGCTTAATGGAATGTTGTCCTCATGTCTGCTTTAGCTTCTCAGTTTTTTCAGTTTAATATCTATTCCCTTTGCTGCTCTCCTTATCAATAACTAACTAAATACCCATGCTCACATAACCAGTTTAAAATAATCACTCTTACAAAGAGGCATATTTTGGTGTGGCAAACTCTGCTGCTCCTCAATGTTATAGAATAAATATAAAATTCAAGCATGGAAAAATAGAAAAAAAACAGAAAGAAATAGTGCTGGTAGGAAAATGGATGAATAAAAAAAGTATAATACAATAATAAATTGATAAGCTATGAAAACCAATAGGTACTAGAAAGCTTTAAAGAAGATTTTAAAATAGAAAAGCCTAGCTACTAACAAGAACATATCTAAATCAATATTTCTAAATGAACATTGTATAGCAGAATTAAACCTCTTGTGATGAAATAGTCTGTACAAAGCATTTCTACTATGGAATATCTGATACAACACAATATATTTGTAATATTTCAAATACACATGCATACTTTGTGCAATACAAATTAACACCTAATTTATACAGATAATTTTTACTGCTATAATTGTAAATGTGGATAAAATTATAGATTTTATATTGTGCAGTAAGAGATCTGAATTTATTAACAAATATAAACTATTCTAGTCAAGAGGTCACAACAAAAGAAGTTTGAATAAAAGATTCAAATCAAATGTCTGTACTCATTAGCCTCTAATAGCTGAAAGGACAAAAAGGTTATCTTGCCTCAAAATAAACATTATTTATTAATATGCCCATCCAGTCCACAGCAGATAGACTCAGCATGGCCACTGTAATCCTTTGTTAGAATACAGACGTCTAGATGGCAGATTTGAAATATCTCATAGATGCTAATTTTCTCTACATAAACACCTTGCATTTTTAAGTTCCCTTATTATTTTGTGACTCCTGTGAATGCAGCAGTGTTCTTATTCTGATTTTCAAAATAATCACTAAAAATCTAAAGAACAATATAAACAAACAATCAAAAGAGAGAAAAGACTGATGGCTGACAGAGGGAACAGGGATTGACAAGTACAGATTGAAGCTGCAGAGCAGTCATGGGATGGACAGTACATCATTTTATTGACTGTAAGGAATAGTGTCAATAACATTGCAATACCTGTGTACTGGAAATATCAGGTGGAACACTTTGTAAATGCTGTTCACCTGAAACTAATGCAAAATAATATTGAGTGTAAACCATAATTTAAATAATCTTAAAAAATAAAAAGAGAATAAAAGAAATAATAGATTTCAAAAAGAGCTCCTAATATAAACATCTCAAAGTTGAACTTCCAAATTCAGATTTGAAAACTTTTCAGTTTTATTATTAAAAACATCTTTGAATCATAGATTTTCTTTATTTTACAAACATGTTTGCCTATATAGGTTAAGTAAATCAAATATATATATATATATATATTTCCAATTGTCTTTGGTAGCTTTCCATTTGATAGACTTTTTCTTTTCTCATAATTCCTCAAAAAGATAATGCTTGAAATTAGATAAAGAAAAAGTTCACTTTCTATTGTAATGCACTGCTTTTGTTTTCTTGCACAAAGTTGCTTGCATTTATGTGATACATCTAGTCTCAGTTTTAATAGATGAAGTAAATCAACACCCTTTTCTATGCGCAATAGTGTGGTGATTGCTGGGGGAGGAGGTGGAGATGGAGGTGAAGGAGGTTTATATAAGGGGGATAAATGGTGATGGAAGGAGACTTGCCTCGGGGTGGTGAACACACAATAAAGTGTACAGATGATGTGTCATAGAACTGTGCACCTGAAACCTGCATAATATTGTTAACCAGTGTCACCCCCATAAATTCAATAAACAGAAAGAAAAAAGAAACTGCAAAACAATAATTCTACAGAGTCTTTGTGATCTTGCTTCCCAGCATAACATCAGTTTATCTCAAATAAACTCATGAAAATTTAAAAAAGAATAAAATGACCTGCAGAAAAGGCAAAATGACAGTTTACAGTTTTGAAGTAGCCACAACACCCAAATCGTGAAATTAATAGTTGTCTCAAATGCTATATTTCCATTCGAGTGTCTCCCTTCTTTCCCCTAGAATACCTATCCACACTCTGTTCTTTTGTGATACACTCAACAGGGTATCAGTTGATTTTAGATAAGCAGTAGACTAACTGATGACCAGCATTCAGGTGGATGAATATAGAGAGTAACTAATAAATCCTTAATGGGTCCTGCTCATAAACGACATGGGTCATTCATGTGAAATGTTCAATGATATAAGGAAAAAAAATATTTCATTCCAAAAACTTTAACATGGGTCAGAACAAGCACATCAGTATCCATTATAGTATGAATTATGTCCCCCCCAAAATATTTTGAGACTAACTCCCAGTAGCTGCAAAGATGATCTCATTTGGTAATAGAGTCTTTGTAGATGTTATCAAATTAAGATGAGGTCACACTTGATTAGTGGATCCTAATCCAATATGGCTGGTGTCATCGTAAGAAGAGATGAGACACCAGAACAAAGAGAATGCCATGTGAAAAAGAGGCAGAGATTGGAGTGATACATCAATGTCAGAAAAATGCCAAGGACTGCAAGCAAACTATAGCAGCTAGGCAAAAGGAAGGGGATATCTAAACTACCAATAAGGAGCCAGCCCTGTTGACATTTTGATTTTGGACTTTTAAACTCCAAAACAGTGAGAGAATAAGTATCTGTGTTTTTAAGCCACCAATTTTTTGGTAAATGGTTGCAGCAGGTCTAATAATAGGGCCACTTCAAAGGTATTGTTAACAGAAATAATAGAAACTCTGACTTTAAATGACTCATAAAATAAAAAGCGCCAAGACTGGGCAAATTTCAGATTTAGTTGATACAGGGACTTCTTGATGCCATCAAAGACATGGTTTATCTTCATTTTCTTTTAGTGTCATTCTCAATTATAATCTGTGTGTAGAGTAATTCTAAGGATCATATCTATATGTAAGTGTAGAAAAAACATAGATCTTCCTTTCATGCACCAAATATTTTTTTCCAAAAAACCCTTAGCAGACATTCCCTTATGAATTACTGGCTAAAACCGGTCATACATCCATACCTGAACCAAACAAACTAGGAGAATTGGCATTCCCTTAGATCACTCAAGTCCCTTTTGAGATGAGTTGGATATTGGCTGTGGGATGGGGGGATTTACTTCTCTTGAGACACTAGCTGACCACAATTGAGGCTCTGTTGGGGAAAAAAGATGAAAGGAGAATGTGCTAAGTAGACATAACCATTGCCTTCAAGAAATTTCTTTCTCTATCTTAAAAATGATAGTCTTTTCTAAATTCAAGGATGAAAAATACCAGCTTTCTTAAAATGTTCAACTGGGGCCATGGCTGATGTGGCTCAGTAGATTGAGTGCTATCCTGAGAACCAAAGGACCACAGGTTCAATCCCAGGTCAGGGCACATGCCAGAGATGTGGGCCAGGTCCCCAGTTGGGAGCGTGTAAGCAGCAATTGATCGATGGATCTCCCACACATCCGATGTTTCTCTTCCGTTCTCCCTCCCTTCCCATCTCTCTTAAAAATAAATAAATAAAGTCTGTTTTTATTTGTGTAATTCCTAACATAGTTAAGAGAATATGTGAAGAAAAGCAAGCACAAAACATCCTTCCTTTCACCCTTTCTCCAATATAATTGTATGATTTTTGTGATTATGAAGTTACCTTCTTCACTATTGGTTTATATGTATGTTACTTTAGGGCTAGGATCTTCTTTCTAACAATCAAAATTTGAACAGAGCTGGCAAATAAGAAGAGCTCAACAAACACTTTTTTAATACATAAAGCAGAACAGGTTTTCAGGGATGATGCTGATCCATATGCAGACTATAGATCTATCCCAAACCACTCACCTTTCATGAAGGTTATAGAAACGATATTATTTCACACCAGACCTGCAACTACTTCCCTGTTCTCTACTTGCACCTTTCAGACAAAGAAGAATTCTGGATTTCTAAATTGACAATTTCTCTGATTCAACCTCATGAGGCACCAGCAAATGAAACAAAGGAGGATATTTATTTCTGAATAAGATTTATTTCTGAACACTCCCTGCTAGTATACACCAGTACATGCATAATGCTTCCTAGAATATAGCTGTGTTCTAAAATCTAGCTTATCTGTTATTGATTAAAGCCTAAGGAACTTTGGAATTATTCTGATTGGAAGAGCTACCTGTGCCAGTACACATTATTCATTTTGGACCTGGAACTGAGAAATGCACCATTGCTGGGCTAATCACTTACGTGTTGAAGTCATTCCAAACACTGGCAGAAATTAAGGTGGAGAAGAATATGAGACTGGTTCCAAATTGTGAATAAGTCACAAAGAATGACACAGGGTCCACAGATGATTGCAAAGGGAAGAGAAAGAAATGGCAGAACTGGGTAACACATTTCAACAATAATCATATATTTTTTTAGGGAAGCAGAATTATGATCTGAAATGGCAAAGGTGGGCAAGGTAGATGCTAACCTCATCCTTTTATCTTGGAACCATACAAAACAAAACAGAGCTGCCTAAAATATCATTTTAGATAGGATCTTTCCCTAGCTACCAAGTTTCAAATTACAAACAACTCTGTAATCAGTTACAAAACATTATTTCAAAAGTACTTGAGATATCTACTGTTGTGTTAAATAAATAAAAATATACTGAATTGAAAGCAAACTAGAGAATTAGTTATTTCTAAATGAAGATGTGGCCCCTATTAGAAAGCTGAAATAAGCTTTATTTATAATTGAAAATGAAACAAAATCCCAAAAAATTAAAGATGTTTTGCAAGATAATTCCTCAATCAAATGCTTGAATTAGTAACAAACTCAAAAAACATGAAGTGCATAATTAAGCACTATCTTAAGGAGAGCAACTGTAAGGTATTTATTTTCTAAACTCCACATTTACTGAGAATAATTTTTAAAAAATATTGATTCTAGAAAAGAAGAAAGAAGAGAGAGTGGGAAACATTGATTTGCTAATCCATCCATTTATACATTCATTCCTTGGCCCTTGTATGTACCCTGAGTAGGGATCTAATCCACAGCCTGGCATACCAGGTCAACACCCTAACCAAATGAGCTACATGGCCAGGTGGGAGTGAATTTCTTAAGCTGATGATAAATTGAAAAATTATCACCACAATAACATGAGCTACCAATCATCACCACACATAAGAAAATTTTTCATTTCTTGTGATGAGAATGTTTAAGATCTAATCATTATGCTATATACACCTGAAACTTATATGTTATGTCAATTTTATCTCAATAAAAATAAATCTTTTAAAAAATGTTTGATGACCAGACCAGCAACTTACACTGTACACCAAAATAAACTCAAGATGGATAAAATACTTAAACACAAGTCTTGACACCATAAAAGTCCCAGAGGAAAACATAGGCAGGAAGATATCTGATATGGCAATATTTTCACTGATACATCCCCTAAAACAAGGGATATAAAGGAAAGAATTTTAAAAAATGGGACTATATCAAACTAAAAGCTTCTGCATGGCTAAAGAAAACATCAATAAAATGGAAAGAGAACCAACCATATGGAAAAATACATTTGCCAATGACACCTTGGAAAATGATTTGATCTCCAAAATACATAAAGAACTCACATGACTCCACACCAGGAAGACAAACAGTCCCTTTAAAAAGCAGCCAAAGACCTGAACAGACACTTCTCCAAGGACATACTGAGGACCCATAGACACATGAAAAGATGATCAGCATCACTTGTCATGAGAGAGATGCAAATTAAAACCACAATGAGATACCACTTCACACAGTTCAGAATGGCCATCATAGGTGGCCATTCAACAAATCAACAAACCATAGGTGCTGGCGAGGTTGTGGAGAAAAGGAAACCCTAGTACACTGTTGGTGGGAATGTAGACTGGTACAGTCACTGTGGAAAACTGTATGGAATTTCCTCAAAACACTCATGATGGAACTTCCTTTTTACCCAGCAATTCCACTGCTGGGATTATACCCTAAGAGTCCTGAAACACCAATTCAAAAGAACCTCTGCAGCCCAATGTTCATAGCAGCACAATTTGCAATAGCCAAGTGTTGGAAGCAACCTAGGTGCCCATCAGTAAATGAATGGATCAAAAAACTGGGGTACATTTACACAATTGAATACTATGCAGCAGAAAGAAAGAAGGAGCTCCTATCCTTTGCCACAGCATGGATGGAACTGGAGAGCATTATGCTAAGTGAAATAAGCCAGGAGGTGAAAGACAAATAACATGTGATCTCACGTATAAGTGGGACTTAATCAAGAAAACAAACAAGCAAGCAAAATAGAACAGAGACATTGAAAGAAAGAACCAATTGACAGTAACTAGACAGGAGGAAGAAGGGGGATAATGGGAAAAAGAAGGGGAAGAGTTGTTAAGGAACACGTATAAAGGACCCATGGACAAAGGCAAAGGGGAGAAGGATTGAGGGTGGGAAGTGAGGGTGGGTGGGGAGGGGGAAAGTGATGGCAGAAATATGGAGATGACTGTACTTGAACAACAATCAAAAAATACAAAATTAAAAACAAATTATGTGAAATGGTTACTGAGAAAATGGGGGTTCACTGAAGTTAATTTACTTGACCCAGATACACATGTCAGATACAGTTGAACTAGGTTCCCAGAGCAGAGGCAGTAGAGGCAGAGCCAAGATTCCTGACTAGCCAGGCTGATTCTCCATCCTGCCCTCCTAACTCGCTGTTCTCTAGGCCTCTCCACTGAACACAGAGCAGAAAATTTCTAAAATTCTATAAAATCCTTCCAAAATATAAAATTTTATAACTTTTCAAAGTATTCTGATTATGATATATTTTTACAATTTGTTTCATGTGATATATTTAGATTAATAAAATAAAGCTTTTTCTTTAAACAGATTCAAAGGGTCAAAATAAATCCAACAATGAGGAGGAAACAAAGATCAAAAGAGAGATCAAAGTAAACAAATAAATAAAATGTTAAATTACACGAATACCTATGTATTCCAAGAATTCAAAGAATATCTTTGTAAGTTGCTTAAAAGACTGCTTATCTGTCAGTTTCAAATGTTCTTTTATACTAATTATAAATTAAACAAAAATAAGCAAAAAAAGATTCTTTCCATAAGCTCTCAACCCTTATATGTTCCTTAACTGTATCTAAATTAAGTTTGAAAAATATTAAGGAATAACAAACCATGCTTTTTACTTCATTACAATAATAATAAAATGGTTAAATAATCAATATTTAACAATTTACTTATTCTGCAATCCCAAAATATGGTAATACATATATCATGTTTAGAAGTAGATTTTTATAATGACAAATAAGAACACACACTAGCACACAAAAATGGTGATGTTAAAATAGTAAGAAAAATCCATTTGCTTAATACTTAGTGACTAAAAACCAAGCATTGTTGTATTCTGTTTCTTATAATAGGAGTTTCAAAACATTGAATAATATTGATAGCTCTTATTACAAAGCTGGTATTCTTACTTATTCCACTTATTCAATAATGCATAACCTGAAAAATGACCTTACTTAAAATTACCAGTGTTCTTGAGAATATATTAGATTTTAAATTTTGAAATAATGCATAGCATATGTATGTGTGTATATATAAACAATTTATGAATCATTCTGATAAATGGTTCAAACACAAAGATTTAAGTCAGATATTTTGGATTATTTTTCAAAAATAAAGCTCTTTCTATAAAAATGTCATAAATATTTCAATTATAATTTTGTCTATAACCAATAATTTTACAACCCAAAACTTAATATTTCATTTAAATATTTTATTTCCTTGACTTTTGTACTAGATTTTGTTCTACTCTATGTCTTATGCCAAATTAAATCTGAATTGTTAGCATAGTTTATGTCAAGTCATGTGAATTCTGGATATAAACTTTTATGAAAAATAATTGTGATATCATCATTTATGGAAATCATTCATTCTCTTTAATAAAGCTCATTACCAGATTATAATTTTATATGTAGTATATGTTTTGAGAAGAAGTGAGGTAGAACTGCTGAAAAAAACTTGTTTGAAATTTCATTTGTCTTGATTTTTGATCTAGAATGTTATAAAGGTTTCTACATAAGTATATGTCAAGAGTATGAAGTAACTATATAGCTATACATATATTAATATTATGTATTAATGAACCAATGACAAAAGAAATGCACCTATATTTATATTTGAAATACTGATGATTGAATCTCTTCTATTAAACATCTTTAAACAGTGATCATATCTTTTTTGTAAATGGAAACATATTAAATATTAAGATCAAAAACCTTTAGAAATATGCTGTTGAATAGAAATAGAACATTTTTAAAAAAATTTAACAGTTGCCTTGAGCACTAATCAAAGGAAATGATAGTGATCCCTGCTCTGTCATGTCTCAGAACAAACTACTGAAATTGTTGCTGGACTTCAATTACTAAATTGACAATATATAGTTCCAATTTACAGTTTCTAAATCAGTTATTTATATTTTCAAAATTCACCCAAACAACTGTTTATTGTTTTTAGCAAAGCAGCAACATTAAATCTTTTAACTGAATTCTTAAAAATATAAGCCCATAAAAACTTTATTGACTGCAACCTTAAAAATGAAAACACAGACATTTGATTTTTCCTCTTGTAAGATTTAATTCATCCTTAGGTAACTGATCACAAACTTCTGGGCTACACCACTTCCCCCGGCAAGAAAGAGGACAATGCGGAATCTACAGAGAAATTTTATCTTAAGGCATATAAATGCATAAAATCATAAAGGAGATAAGTTTAGCAAAAAAACGTACATAAAACTTCCAAATATGATTGCATCTTTAACTTCTCTGTGGTGTAGAAGGTTAAGATTGGTTGCTAGAAAGGAAAGGCAGTCCACAAATATCTGACAAACGCTTCTAGAAAGAAAAAACAACACAGCTCTGACCAGGTGGTTCGGTTGGTTGGAGAGTCAAAAGGTTGTGTGTGTGATCCCCAGACAGGGGATCCCACTCCTAGGCCGCTGATTCTATCACTTGTGGGAGCACCTTTGAGAGGCAACCCAACCGACATTTTTCTCTTACATCAATGTTTCTCTCTCTTTCTCTCTTACCCCTTCCTCTCTCTTTAAAAATCAATAAAAACTTATTTTGGGTGAGGATTACAAGACAGAAAAGAAGGGAAGGGAAGGGGAGGGGAGGGGAGGGGAGGGGAAAATACTGTATAGATAATCTTTACCTACATGTTATTTACATATGCCATATATTGTATATAATGTCTTATTTTTTCTCTTAAAGCCAACTTTCAGGTACTGTAAAGCATTTCTAAGATTTGCTTATAATATATATTTTTTCTGTCAGGTTCATGACAGAAAAATAGGTTAGAGTTTTAAACCACTGCAGTATCCTGGGAAGAAATTCCTTATATTTGTATTCTTTCCTCACTGATGAGAATAAATAATTAAAACATTTTTTGTTAACAAGGTAAGTGAGCAAGGTATCTGTTTTAAATTTAAACAGTTCTGCTGTATTTTAGAAAAGAGCTCATGTGTCATGATGGTTTGACAAGATTAGTTTGATGACCAACTTTAATCACTCAGATTTAAACTTGTTCTTTAATTAAAGCCAGCAATGGCTGTATCATGGGGAGCATCACTGTCTTCTCAATGCATTCTTTACTGGAAACTGACATTGATGATGTTTATTGATCATTTGGCAAATGACAAAAAAATACTGTCCTACTAAGGACATACTAATTAAAATCACATGTAGAAATTCAAAATATCGCTAAGTCCTTTATATTGGAAACTGTAATATCATATATTTTTATAGTTCCTTGTATAGTGGAACTCACACTTTCTTAATTTGTAGTTTAGGTTGAATTGGAAAGATGATATAAGAAAGATGATATTTTATATCTAAAAATAAATTTTTACCTGCTCATTATATGCAAAGAGATGAGAGTCATTTAAAAAAACAAAAAGAGAAGCTCCAATACATATTAAGTGGCTTGAAATTATACATAATTTTTACTGTATGCAGCTATTATGATATTGCTAGGGCAGTATTTAGATCTTAGCTTCTTCCAGATTCAAAATAAATTCTAAAAGATTGACAAGCTGAAAATTAAGTATCCAAAGCAAACTCTTGCTGAAGAAAATCAACAGAAAGAAATCACTGAGTGTAAAATTGTGTTGGAGCAAATTATATGATTTGAGTTAGGGTCTGGCTTCCTCCTTAGGTTGAACACCTCATCACAATCTCTTCTGTGAGATTTGGCTTTCAGCTCTTTCAGGAAAACAAATCCAGGTACATATGTTTTCCAACTTTGAAAAATGAGCTTATTTCCAAGAGCATTTACTGACTGGATTTTCATTTTCTTTTTGGTAGTACAGTAGTCAATTATTTTTTATTAACTCCTGGATTACAAAATTCAGTGGAAGAAAGAAACAAACTGTATAAGTCTATGGTTATAAAGTAAGTGTTATGGGTGTTTAGGAAATAAATTGATGCTTAAGAAAACAATAGAAAGTACATTACAGAAAGTGACAGTTTGACCTGGGATTGAATAGTGTTTTATTGATAAACTAATAGCTATAGTAATATGTATTATTGATTAATATAAAATATGTAAAATAGTCATACTAAAATACAGTATTTAAGTAATTAAAGTCATCATGGATTTCTAAGATAATTTTTAAGCATCTCATAATATCTCTATAATAAAACACACATTAAAAAATGATTTTGATCCCTGGCTGGTGTAGCTCAGTGGATTGAGCACAGGCTGGGAAGCAAGGGGTTACCAGTTCCATTCCCAATCAGGGCACATGCCTGGGTTGTGGGCCAGGTCCCCAGCAGGGGGTGCACTAGAGGCAACCCCACATTGATATTTCTCTCCCTCTCTTTCTCCTTCCCTTCCCCTTTCTCTAAAAATAAATAAATAAAATTTTAAAAAATGATCTTGAATACCTGAGTTATACAACAGAACAGCACTACCAAGATCTCAAGAAAAAGCAGATATCTCCAAAAAGTCTACCTGTGTTGGAAGTTCATCCCAAGTACCAAATCTAGGAATGGAATACATTAATATTATATCACTATTTCTCTAAAAATATAAAACCAGACAAAGTAAATGTAGGGCAAGTCCTTTGCGGTTTATGTTTAGTGTTGACAACTCTAGCCCAAAACAAAACATTTACTGTTATATATATGTTTGAACAATCATTCCAAATGTAATTAATTTGTATACTATAAACTTACATATACTGCCCCTTAACCTTAATTCCTTTCAATCAAAATTTCTATGTGAAAAAATATAGTGCATCAGTTATTGTGAGAATTCACTTATTTAAAACATTTTTAATGCCTCCCATAATATAGCACTGTAACAAATGCAAATTATGAAAGGGACTAAGATACTGTTTTTGTCTTCATATGTAACTGTTAGGTTACATGTGAAATGTAACAAAAGGTCCTGAGTTAAAACTGATTGATGTCATGGGATCAAATTACAGAATGGGAAGTGACAACTAAGAAAACCATACCTCTATTTCAGTAGTACCTCTAAATATTTTTATTTAAAAAACAGGTTTATTTAATAAAAAATAAGAAGTCTACATGTAGAAAACATTATCTTTTTCATCTATATATTCAGTTATAATCTTAGCGACATTAATGAATTTTCAACCACAATCACTGTTAAGACGTAAACGTGTTATAAGGTGTTTGAGAAAGTAAGAAGCACAAAGCAGACAAATAGTGAACCGGGTTGCCTTTTCAACATGGAAGCATGGGCGTTACTATGTTGTTGAAAACATAAAATAATTACAAAAATAAGAACAGAGAGAGAAAATATAATGATATTTTAGATTTTTTTTAGCCAAAAAATACTTCAATTTCAAAATTATTTAGTCCTCATAAGATATAAGAAGGTCAAAACAATAAATTTGTATAGTAGGAAAAACATTAATTTATATATATTTTGCTGTTGCTGTATCATGGCATCGGCTTCAACGCATTACAACCCTAAATGTTTGTTTAAAAATACAAGTACACATGCATGCACACACAATTAATAATACAACATACTTGTAGTTAAAAGAGAGTTAGTGGGTATATATCATATGGCAGTAAATTCATAATAGAATCAGTTGGAAATGCTGGTTGGTCAAGGGAAGGATCTCTCTTAATCTAAATCTTGTTCATGAAAGCTTGGTTCAAACTCATATGAGTCATTATTCATACTTCAAGAAGGGGCAGCTATGTAATCCTATGTTCCAAGAAGAAGATAAGAAATATATGAAGGTGAACATTAAACCCAGTACTTATTGTTGTTCACCCCCCCCCTCTTTTTAAAGACAAGATCTCTTTCTAGCGTGTAAAGGCTAAATGTCCATGGGATTCACCTTCCTACTATGGAAAAATTTGCTATTTCCTTTTCACAAGAAACAGCTGTATAATCAGGAGCCAATGTAATAAATAAGCAGAAATTGTGAAGTAAAGAAATAATATATACAATAGAATCTGAGGAATTTTGTGCTGGCTAAACAGAGAAAGATCACCTAAAATATCATGCAACACTTCACATGTGTCAATAGTGGTTTTTTTTTTTAATAATTGAACATTCTTAAGTGAAACAAGCCAGTCAGAGAAAAACAAATACCATATAATTTCACTCATATGTGGGATCTAATGAACAAACTGAACTAACAAGTAAAATAGTGACAGACTTGTAGATGGAGAGCAGACTGACAGCTCTGGCGGGGGGCAGTTAGGAGGTGGACGGATCACGGAAAAAAGAAAAAGGACTCTAGGACTCAGACAACAGTGTTGTGATTAGGGGGACAATGGGGGGAGTGGGTGGAAGGGGGATAAATGGTACTGAAAAAAATACAAAAAAAAAAACTATGAAAGTGAAAAAAATCATCAAACATTCTGTCAGTGTCCTCCGAGAAGATCATGGTCATCTGCAACTGCAATTTATAGCCTGATGCTACCTTTATTTGTGATCAATTGAGGCCTGGTTATACTATGATTTTTGTGGTTGACCTACATGACATCTCTGCATCCCTTTTTGAAAATAAACTTTCCCTCTTTCTGTGGGATCTTTGCAAACCAAAGACGTGGATTAATTAAGGTGTTAATGACTCTTGTTTTTATTTGTGCATTCTAAATTTCTAAAACTTCTAAGGTTCTACCCTAAAAATAATTGACTCAAAATGCCAGGAAAAGGGTAAGAATCCATAAATCACTAAAATCCTGTGTGACCAAGAACCACATTTTTAAAACACGTGTTAAATAATAAAGGTACACACCAGGGTAATAATCCCAAGTATTATCTGTGACACAGAGATTTCAGGTTATAATGTTGGTTGGGGGTAGCTTCTTAGGGTTGGATGATGGAGGATACTATTCTAGAGTTCAAGTTGTCAAAGTTAATACTAGAGATAGTAGAAATAAGAACAAAGTGAAACAGGATACTAGCCATGCTGATTTTCATCAGAGGATAATTAAAGGCAATATGCATCAGATGCCACAGAACTTAAGTAACATATTTTTTAAACGTAGTCAACAAAGTTTACATTGTGAACAGTCTACAGGTGAACTACGAGCACAAGAACATGTCTGTGACTTTTTCATTGAATTTTGATGTCACTTGTGAGGTTGGGGGAGGGGGGAAAGGAGTAGTCGTTTTGGGAGAACAATTTCCCATTGAAGCTAAGATTTGAGAAGGGGAACTAATATTAGTGGAATAAAGAGGAGTATGGTCAAATAAAGGCACAAAACACGGAAATGACTGGAAGGAGAGAATGGTGAAAAATTACATTAGTGAAAGTGTAATTCACAGCGTTCTAATCAGTTACTGTCCAGCTATGGGTGCCCCACCTCCATCCCCCCATCCCATCTACTATGCCAGTGCCCTTCCCTCACTATTGTGGTTTTGTATGTTTGTTTGTTATTTTAAATAGATTATGCCTAACCTTGGCTTTCTTTGGGGGAAGCTGTCTTTAGGCAGCAGAAACACATTTGCCTCAACTTGAGACAATCAAAGTGCCTAACAGTTACATTTTCCATTTATAAAATTCCCACAAAACTGAAAAACAATATGAGGTAACACTATAAAAGGCAAATACTTTATAAAACTGTTTCTTAAAAGTATTTTTTATTTATTTTTAATGTCATCATCTTCCCTGGAAATTAATTTTATTTTACAGTCTACATTCTTTGTCAGTAGACATTTATTGCCAAGTTCTGAAGTTACATGTGTGGGAACAAATCTTTCATAGGATATTTTCCCCTGTGATTTTCGTAGATGACATTTTCAATAGGGACTGGGACAGCTGCTTGTTCATTTCCTTTTTTTAAACGTATTTATTTAGCTTCCTGTTTAATATTAAAGGAATTAATATTTTTGTGCACTGTGTCATCTCTGGAAAGCACACAAAAAGGAGCATCCTAAAAAATAATTTGGCTTAAGCCAAGAAAGCATAAATAAAGCAAGGTGTCATGATGAAGAATATAAAGGAAAAGGGATACATAATAGAGTTATAAATATGTTCTGACTTTGTGTATATCCAGCTGAAATCTAATCTCATGAAATCTGTCTGAATGTCTTAGAACATTACGTGGAAGTCTGATTTTTCTTAAGCCAAGTTTGTTTCATTTATAGAACTTATAATTCCTCACAATGACATAAACTCATTTAGATGTTATTTGTTCCTGTGAATATCTGCCATGCTCCATTGAGATTTGGCCCTGATGCCTATATTTTGAGACAATTTGTTTGAGAAAGATATATTCAAATGGACTCAGATTGAATAGCTGCATTACTTATAAAGAATCCCCAAATGATTAGTCAGTTTTTCTAGCAGTACTGAATTTTAATTTCAGTTGTTAGGAGAACTATAGTCAGTCTTGATGCTATTTTCCTAAATATATGCTAGTCTGCCCCATTTTGCATTTAGAAAATTTTATTCTCTTTCTCTCCCTCTTCTCTCCCTTTTTTTCCTTCTCTCTCTTCTCCCTCTATAAGAAAAAGTCACATGTCAGCTATATTTTTTCACTTAACTGGATGTCTCATCATTCTCGATAATTCAGAATAATATTTTCCTCTGATCAGAACATTCATAGCTCTGAAATATGCTTTTGCCAAAAGACATAGCTCTGAAAGGCTATTTATTATTTCTATAAAACATCTTAGAAAATTCATATTTGCTCCTAATGCTAAATCACTGTCTTTGAAGACAATATGGAATATAGTTGAGCTTCTAAAAGATAACACGTCAACACAATTTCAATCACTGCTAAATCACTTAGCAAAGTATATTATTTTCTGATACCAGTAGAGATAGTCCTTGTTTTTCCACAACTTTACCAAAAATCAGCATACTAACCCTTAGAATGCATTCCCAGAGAACTCAGATCTGCTGAACGCACAACACAGCCCACATTCATGGTTTACAGCATTGCCCATTTGGGTGGCATATATTCAAACATATTCAAATTATTTTTATTTATAATATTAATTACATCCTTCTTAAAAATGTGTTTAGTTTACAAAATAGTATCCTCTGCATATTAAGCTATTTTTCATAATAAAATGATTGTTTTTAAAAAGCTTTTGTTTCCTTATTCCTTTGCTATTTTAGCTGATTATTACAACACATCTATCATATTGAGCAAAAGGGAACAATCCATTAATACTGCCTTGGAAAATTACGTTCACTTTGAAATTCACATTCTCCCTTGCAAGTGCAATCAAAATAAAGTATCCTACTTAGCCTATGAGTTGATTCTTGGACCACTTTGAAGGATTACATCTCTAGGTTTTTATCACTGACTTGATAAGAAAAAACATTGCATTTAGATATTATAGTTCATGCCTTTACTCTGTGGCAATTAACACTCCCCACACCCCCATCGGGTTTCTAAGTAACAGAGCACTTCACTGAATAACACTTCAGTTTAACATGACTCTTCATGGTCATTGAGGGAAAATGATTAAATTCAATTAGGAACACACAAGGATTCCTGTGAACTAGATTAAACACAAACCACTTGGTTTTCACTTTTTTTAACAGATGAAAATAAAAAATGTTTTAAAAACCGAATTTGGTATTGACCATGCAATGCCATCACTGCGATGTAGTGCAAAAGTTGGAATGACATCGTATGAACAGAGTCATTCCCCCTCACTGAACTAATGAGTAGATAGATAAATTATGAAATAACTTAAAATAAAAATAAGCATTTGTAAAATTTAGTTTCCATTGTTACTAGGGAAATTGAATTTCACTCTGAAAAGAATGGTTTTGTTTAACAAGTCAGTGAAAAATGTCTCAGCGATGGGTCTGATTTTAAAGGAAATCTATTCTAATTACTCATTTGATCTTTGTACTATTATTGCACTTCAAAAAATATTCCTACCAAACTTTATGTTTGAACATCAGTAATAGTAGGGACTCAGCAGTCCCCAAGAAAACCTATTTGGAGACTGAAAGGCTATAAGAAATAGTTTTACACATGCATTTTTAAATTTTAATTTCCAAATATTCAGGAAGCTATAAACCTGGGGTCACACAGAATAAACTTAAGATAGTACACATAGATACCAACAAACACATAAAGAAGCATCTGATATGTAATTTATATATAATCTAACCTTCCCAAATTTAGTTACTCTACAAAATTAAATATTCAAATATGGTTCTCACTATTGGTTTATCTATAGTTAGAACATAGATTTTTCTCTACACACTAGCCATTAAATACTAATCAAATATAAAATATAATCTTTTCTATTTTATTTTACTTACTATGTAGATCTGAGTTTAAAAGATGTTAAAAAGTCACAAAACAAATAGAAACTCTGTACAATTATTCCTATAAAACAAACAATGTGCTCTAGAAAGTCAAAAAATTAAGCCTTTGAACCCATGAAAACAACTAGTGATTTAGTTAAGTGTTTCCTTTCTCTATTTGAAAGGAAGTTTCCCATCATCTTTGCCCATACTATGGTTTTTGGATTACATTTTTAAGTCTATTGTTTTACTTTTTCTTATTTTCTAATTAGTGTTGTGGAGTTGTCTTTTGATGTATTCTCTTAACTTAGGAATAAAATGATTCATTAGGAAGTCTCTAATAACCACACAAAAGTCAAAGTAGACATATTCAAATTTAAAAAAGCGAATTTAAATAAAATTGTTAACTTGTTAATAAATTTGAGGTTACCTTTTTATCTGTTCCTTCCATGATGACAAAGCAAAACAAACATTAAAACATCTAGCAAGCCTTTCATTTCCTTTAGTTAGTTTTAATCTCTAGAGCAGAGGTATCAAACTCATTTTCACTGGTGGCCATATCAGCCTCACATTTGCCTTCAAGGGGCTGCAATAATTTTAGGACTGTATAAATGTAACTATTTCCTAACTGTTAAAGGAGTTGAAATTACATTTGGCCCTTCAAAGGCAACTACAAGGCTGATGTGACCCCCGGTGAAAATGAGTTTGACACCCCTGCTCTAAAGCTATTCCAGGACTTACCATAAACACCTGGAAATAGTTAGTAAATTGTTTCACAATAACCACTGCTATTAGTCTGCATAAAAAAACAGTTTTACATAACGTAGAGATAGACTGAAGGGTAAAATCATCCTGTTTGCTTAAAACAAACAGATATTAGGCATATCTATATTTCTTATTAGATATATCTAAAGATATAAATAAATATAAGTTTTTGAAACTTATATTTCAAAAAGCACTGTCATGTAAAATGGCTGATAATTATCAGAGTGCAAATATTTAATTTTCATATATAAATTATATATAATTTTTGGATGAGTTGTACAAATATAAAATATAAGTCTAAATAATTCTAAAATACTGTATTACAATTACTGGTAAGAAATGTTTCACATTAGTAGTATTACCAGGGAGAAACCCAAGTCAGTGCCCTGGAGCTCATTTCTCAGTTCTTGTCTCACCCACAAAAGACAAATATAAGTGAGAGACAAATAGGTACAGTGGAAATGGGATAGCAAATTTACTTATGAAATATATACAAACATGGAACTGCAAGCAGGCATCCTGCTGGTCTGAATGCCCCATATATAGAGGAAATAAAGCTGTTAGCAAATTTGTTAGTAAGTTAGCAAGTTTTTTCTATACAGCTGAAACAAGGCTAAAGTGAGTACCCAGCTAATCTGAGTGTGCTGGCTATTGGAGTTCAGGGCTTATATATTTTAGTCAGTTTTAGGTTCCCTCCCCTTCCCCTTCTAACCTTGGGAAAATGCACAGCTGCAAAGGCTTTCTTTCTCAGTTAGTAAAGGCTTTTTGTCTTAGTGAAATTGTTACCGAGGCTCCCTTTCCCAGCACAGAGTCTCAAGGGCTCCCTTCGTCAGGAGCTATCCCTGTTGTGATGTTCGGATCACCTGGCGATCCTATCAGACCAGGCTCAGCGCTGCTGAGTCAATGGGTGAGACATGACTTCCTTTTGTTTCCAGACTCCTGTTTTAATTTTTTTGCCAGATTGAAATGGCAGGAGCCCTGCTTTAGCTGTCCTCCCACCTTTCATTTCTAGCTGCTACCTACATACAGTAACAGTAATAGAAATACTTCTAGCAACTCTTGAATGAGTCCGTGCTGTAATTGAGTTTACATCATACACAGAGCCATCTTTAGTCTATAGCATATCAGGAAAACTGTGACTTCAAAACTGAAATATGATCAGCAGAAATTAAATAATCAAACAGGAAGGAAACAGTAGAGAAGAGATTCTGGATGTCTAAATGCAAGAGATCCTCACATTTTTTTTCCTGCTAAACTTCAATGATAAAGATATTTTGATGGAATTATATATTCTCCAAATTTTCAATTGTCTTAGAATTAGCTTTTTTATATCCTTTGCACCTAAGTGACTTCTCATAACAAATATTACCTGGAATATATTTATATAAAACTAATTCTCACTACATTGATTCACACCACTGCCCTGTATTGATAATTTCACAGTTTCCCTGGCACTTGCCCTTCTCCAGAAATGGAGAAGCAAGAAATGGCATAACTACTGCTATGTGAACATGGAGAATTCAAGTTCCATGGGTTGGCCAAAAAGTTTGTATGATTTCTTCCCATAAAATAAGAGATGCATTTTTCATTTTCATCAATAACTTTATTGATTTGGATATTTTGAGTATGTGGACTGTCTCCTGTGTAGTATGATTGTTCTAATTAATGTCTCAACTTTACAACCATCAACTTGAACTGGTCCACCCAACCATGGAGCATCATTCAGTGAGAAATGTCCAGTACAGAACTTCACAAACCATTTTTTATGCATTTCAACAGTCACAGCACCTTCTCCATACCCTACACAAATGCTTTTTTTGTTTTGCTTATCAGTTGCATTTTTACCTTTCTTGAAATAATAAAGCATAAAATGCCAAAAATGTTGCATGTTTTCTTCTATCATCAATATTAAAATGGCTACACAAAAATTCACCAATTTTCATAAGATTTTAAATGCATTCTGATATGAGAGCTGTCACAATTCAACCTAACAAAATTGTTTTGAGTGTAAAAACAACTAAGTGCTACTAGAGCCATCTTACAGAAAACAAACAAACAAACAAACTTTTTTGCCAGCCCAATAGATGCCCTTCTGGGTAACCTGCCCTTACAAACCATCCTGGATGTTCCGTTTCAGTACTATAGTAATGCTGGTGATCAGAAGAAGTAACTTTCGCTCTTTGTTTCTTCTTTATCACTTTAGGATCAAGTCTGATTTTGTTTAATGTGAAATAAATGAGCCAGAAAAATATATGGAATCAAATATCCAGTACATATTTTAATCTGAATAATTTTATATTGTCTTTACAAAAACCAGAAGAGAGTACAAAATGTGTCAACTATAATGTCCCAAGCTTATTTATTGAAATGTGTTTGAAAATAATTGATGTTTAAAGTCTCTGTGTACCAAATCTAACAGAGAAGTTGGTTATATTGGAATCTTGATCAAAGGTCTCATTTTCCTACTTCTTTACATGCAGGATAATTCGTGATTAGATGTTGGACATTTTGGGATATATTAAATATAGTCTGTATATGTCATCCTCCTTTAAAGAATATTGAATTATATTCTGGTAACCAATTAGTTTACTGGTTGATTCTTTCCTTTTTTCTAGGTGTTTTTGTATTTTTTTAGGTCAGATATACTACTTTGCCCTTAGTCCTGGGTATATTACTCTTTTTTTTTTTTTTTTTTTGTAAAATGTGGCCTTTCTGAATCTGAACTGAATGCCTGAGATACACAGTAAGACCTCTCTTCTCTGGCTCAGGGAGAAGGGCAACATTTACCAGAATTGTGAAAATTTGGGTGTCTCCACTTCCCTCTATGCTTTGTAGTAACTGTTCTGGGCTAAGTCTTGCAGATTCTGTATATACATATTCTAACTTCTGTAAAAAAATAAAAAACAAAACAAAAAACTACAGTGTAGCTTACACAACATGTGGAGTCTCTCCTGCTTCACAATTCCCTCTTTATGATATGTTGTCCCATACATTTGGACCGGTTTGGAAACCTCTAATATTCACCTCTGCTTTCTCACCTAAAAATAGAACCACACTCTGCTGAGCTTTATCTTCATGTGGTCTTGACTAGAATGTGCCTCTAGGAAGGAAATAGAGATAGGCATGTAGCTATGTCCTTAAGAATACACGTTTGTATAAAATTCTACTTATTAATACATAATAACAGTTGACTGGTATTTTTTTTTTTTTGCCTAGTTTTATTCTTGTATCAGGAGGACATGTCTAGTATCAGTTGTTCCATCACAGCCACAAGTAGACAACTTTAATTTATTTTTATGGTAAAGAGATTATAAGAGTAAAGGGATTCTTTTTCTCTCATATGAAATCCAAAATAAAAAATAAATATGCCCCTGTAATTTAATAATATTAAAAATTTCATTTTGTCCTTTTGACCTCCATTTTATTCATTTTTTAGGAAAATTTTGAGAAAAGAAGAATATAAATAATTATACGAATAATATTGGTATGCCAATCACAATTTTAAGCATTTTTGGTTTTTTGTCTTTCTAAATAGTAAGATAGATAGATAGAAAGGTGTGTGTGCATTTCTTGAGCCCTTTGGCATGATTAAAAGCCACTGTCCCTTCCTATAAAAAAAAAGAATATGCATACATACAAACATTCATAATATTGCTTATAATGGACCATGTAGATTCTGTTTTAAGCACACTTTATTTAAGCAAGGCAATTTAACTCAGATCTCCCTTTTCCCAAATTTATATCACATAGAAAGTATTTTTAAAAAAACAACTTTGGTTAAAAAAATTACTCTGTGAGGTGTAGTGTATCTGCAGATTACTCCTATTGTTAAAAATTCCCCCTTCACTTGAGCTGAAATTGTTCTGCCTGCATGTTCTTCATCTATATGTCTCCTTAATGAGGTTTTAACTACCCACAACTAACTCCTCATTCACACACTAACATTTCAAATACTTAAAGACATCTCTTAGAAATCTCGTTAAGTTGTTTTTTACTCATTTCTTCCATAATAGTATTTTAACTTATCTCTTTGTTCTATTTATTTTTCCAGTTTGTGTTTAAATTCTTGTGAATTGAGTCTCCAAACCTGATTCCAAAAATCCAATAATATATTATAAATACACCCCTTTATTCAAGAAATACTATTTAATTTTAGTTGCCTGGGAATATATCCTTTATAGAAGGGACTAATAATAAGTAAATCTAGGAATGACGCTGAGGTAGACTTGTGGTGGGGCTTTCATGTGCTTTCCAAATTATTTATATTTTATTCTGTGTGTACTAAAACTATTTTGCTATTTTTGCTTTAAATGGTATATTCTTATGATTGCAGCAACACTTTGGAATAATTATTTTGACAATGGTATGCAATGTGAATTAAAAAGTTTATGGAAGGAATTTTAAAAATGAAGATAGGCAGGCAGAAGTTCAATTAAGTTGCTTCTATCATTTGAAAAACAAGGCTGTGAACTCCATTGGTGATGGTGGGGATATAAATTATACACAAATAATCAACATATCAAAGACAGGACTCAACAATAGGCTATTACTTGATTGAAAGTAAAAAATAAAATGAAATGAGAAATAATATTAAATTTTCAGTGTTTTTATTGGCACAACTAACAGAAAAGTAAATTGGAACAGGGCTGAGTATAAGGGAGAAAAATGATGATGATGGTAATCATCATAATAATAACAATATCATTAGTATGCCTCAAAAAAAGGTTCTAAGTGCCTTATAAGTATTAACCCTCTTAATGATGTGAGTTGAATAGCATAATAGAGTTATGTAGGAAAACATAGCATTTTTCTTCTTTCATTCAAATCAGTGTACTAGCTACCCCTCCAGGGTCTATGACACATTAAATTACACAAAACATTAATACTGTAGCAGGCATGTTATTAATTTCTGTTTTTGCCAAATATTCTAAAAATAGTAATACTAACTGATGATGAATGCTTTCTATCTAAATTAATGGAGTGACAGAGTTCTTGATATGTGGGAACACGAAAAAAATTACATGAACTATGTCCCGGAACAAAAGAATAGCTCATTAGCTGATTTCAATGTTAATTCCTTAATATGTTGATCTCACATTTTACATTAAATATATGTCACACCCAAACTTATATAAAATGAGGTGCAGAATATGATACAAGTAAGGGCCCCTAGTTTGATTCCCAGTCAGGGCACATGCCTGGGTTGTGGGCCAGGTCCCCAGTAGGGGGTGTGTGAGAGGCAACCACACAGTGATGTTTCTCTCCCATGCTTTCTCCCTCCCTTCCCCTCTCTCTAAAAACAAGTAAATAAATAAAATCTTTTAAAAATACATATTTGAATGAATAGCTGATTACAAGTCAAACCTCTCACTATTTTGTAACCGAAGGGAAGATGAGAGAGGAAAAGTCTAACTCATGTTAATTATTTACTCTAAGTACATGGATATATGAACACAATGAATCCACTCATTTGCTTCTTAATTAGCTAAATTTCAACCTGATTAATTTCTCAGTAGTTGTGTTAAGTGCATTACATTTACTGTCTCATTTTATGCCTAATCCCAATAATAACAACAAAGGAGTTATAAATTATTAACAATTTTCTTTGCAGTGTGATGTGAGTGAAATGCTTTCATCCAGATGAGACCCTACAGTGAGCTTGCAATGTAACATCATTAATTCTGCTTCTCTAATTCTCTCTCTCTCCCAACTGGTTCATTACATTCATCACACACATATATTCAGGTTTTTTTTCTTCTTAAAATATATACACTCACAGACACACACAGCTGTATGTATACTGACGTGTGCATGCAGCCCACCACATCTCATCATAATTTGGTTTCCTTTACAGCCAACCTTATGGAGTGTGTTGTCTAATCTTTATTTTATCTGTTTCTCCATCTCTACTCATTCCTCAGTCCAGTCCTCTCAGGCTGTTATACAGTAGTGTGCTAGAGCTGAATTATTCTGGCACTGCAGAGTCAGTTGTTAAATTTTTAGGAATATATTGCTCTAAACACAACATTATTAAAGTTTGCTTGTAGGAAAGGTTAACCATACCTATATGAAACAGTTTGATTGATAACTGGGTATAAGACTTCTTCAGACTCTTCAGAACAAAAAAAAATAATAATAAGACACTTAACTTCCAGTATTCCTTACTAGGCTACACATTTTTTTAGGACAAAGATTATTTCTATCTTGTTCACCATTGTATTCCCAGTGTTTCACTCACAGATGCTCAAAAATATTTAGCATGTAAATTAAATGAATGAGGCATGCAATGGATAGGACTCTGAATGGAGGAAGTGAAGTTAGAAAGAAAAAAGTTGATTCCCCTTTTTCAGTTTTGATCAGGACTTTTTCTGACAATAACTCTTGTAGCACATTTCAAATAAAACATGAGTTCTATTACTACATACCTCAGGGTATCACATGTTTTTTTTTCTGTATTTAATTTTGAGACAGAAAGCCTGTTAAAGTTTAGCATGATAAGACATATGATTGTAGTTAATATTTGAAGCTTAAGTCTTTTAACAACTAAGGAAAGCATATATATTACACCAAGTGCAGGAAATTTCTGAATTGATATAGGAATAATACGATAAGAACCAGAGACATTAACAAATAGTATAGAGCATATAGCAATTTGGAGAGTAAAATGCCACACTGAAAGCACCCAAGTTTTTAGGAAAGAAGAGTGTTATGCATCCATTATATACATCAATTTCAAAGCCCCACAGTAAATAAACAGAAAGCATGTTCAAATATGGAGCACTGAATAAATAACAGAATATTAGGCTATAATGTGGTATATCCTGGGGTACTTACAGAAATTTTGGGGGGAGGGTAGTTTTTAGTTTGGTTTTGTACTTTAACCCAAATATACCTTGCTTGTTGTGTATGTAGTCCCTGTTTAAAAAGAAATAGTCAAGCATTTTCTCTTTTGCTGAATTCAAAAATCCAAAATTAATCCAGGCAAGTGCACCATGTTTCTTTACCTGAATATGTCTCTTCAATTTGCAGTATTTAAAAAATAAGTCAATTTATAAGATTAGCTCATCAAATATGACTATGATATTTTACTTTTTAATTTTATTATTTTTTTATTTTTAAAGAGATAGAAACATCAACTTGTTGTTTCACTTATTTATGCATTCATAGGTTGATTCTTGTGTGTGTCCTGACCAGGGATTCAACTACAACCTTGGCATACTGGGAGCACACTCTAACCAACTAAGCTACCCCTCCAGGGCCTATGACTCTTTAAATTACAGAGACTTATAAGAAAAAATTAAAATGTAGAAAACTCCTACTCTTCTATCTCCTAGAATTTTCACCTGCACGAATAATTTGAATGCTATCTATCTATCTATCAATATCTACCTCCTCAAGCATAGCCTTTAAATTGGATTATAAGTGGATAGTGGTAAAACCACTATCAATTTCCCCATTTTTTTCCTACTCAAAATAATGAATTTGGGGAAAGGAAAATGGACCTAGCTGAAAATTTACTTCTCCAAACCACCATGTTCTGCTGGCAAAGAGGTCCAGGGACTGAGGAATAGGTCGTTATTCTGGCCAGTTGCATGTGGCAGTTGGGGATTTCGGTAAAATCTCTAACTTTTTAATAGCTCACAGATAAAGGTGTTCCTGTCTTTTTCTCTTCTTCTTGCACTGAGTGTGAACATGATGACTTATTGGACCTAGAGCAGCCATCTCAAAATCATAAAGGATATTAATAATGACCAAAATGAATAAAAGTAGCTATTAAATAGTAGCATATTTTAAACAAAACAGTAAAATTATATGCATATATACAATTTTATTACAATGTTTATTGACAAGGAAATGATCACAGTATATTGTGAAAGTTTTAAGCAGTGTGCAAAATATTCACAAAGGTGGTAATATTTTATAAATGTATTGAGAAGAAAGAAAAAAATGTAAAAAATCTAGGTATTCTACCCTGGCCAGGTGGTTCAGTGGATTGGAGCATCTGTACACCAAAAAGTGCGGGTTCAATGTCTGGTCAGAAGAGGTGCAGGAGGCAAGTGGTTGAGATTGACATCTCTCTCTCTCTCTCTCTCCCCCTCTCTCTCTCTCTCTCACCATGAAAGATGTACAGATGTAAAAGAAAGAAGACCATCAAAAGTGGTTGTGATGATGTTGTGCTGATGAACACATTTAATACACAGGGTTTTATCGTCAGCTCTACAACACTGAGGGCCTGTGGTGGGATTATTTAAATGTCTGAGGCTGAAACAGTTGGGGCTGGCAGGACTTCACTCTGTCCTTCTGTCTTCCTGTCTGTTGCTCTGTTTTTCTCCCCTCATGGCTTCTCCATGGAGTTACTCTGAGCTTTCACATAGCCTGAACACGAAGTGCCTGACTTCTTAAACAAAAGTTTAGTGCTCCAAAAAAAGGAAGTGGAAAATGCCTAGCCTCTTAACAGCTATGTCCAAACTGGTAAGCATCAGTTCTGTTGTGCTGAAAGCCTAGATTTGAAGTGCTGGGATATAGTCTTCACCTAAAAAGAATTGTGGCCATTTTTAACATCATAATATTTATGAATGTATTTAAACATGGCTAGACAAAGGCTCAAGTATGTTACCTCTCTCTCTCACTCCCTCTCTCAGATTGATTCTCTCTCTCTTTTGCATTCACCTGTTCAAATGCCCATGGAATGAACAGACTTTGTCATAAAACAATACCTATAGCAGCACTGTAGGTTGGGAAAAAAAATGGTTAGTTAACCTGAGACACATAACCAGCACTGTGGTTGCAGAGGTGAGGCAATTAAATTTGATTGTCAGATCCATTAGAGAGGAGAAGTATATTTCTTAAAAGTTTATACTAGGCATTAGATATAAAAAAATTGTGTCCATTAACTTTAAAATATAAGTAAAGGAATTATTTTAAAAATTAATGATTTAAGGTAACTTTTACCAGTTACATGTGCTTCTTACTTGAATTATGTGTGTTCTGAATTAATCAGTGTTAAATAGAATTATTATTTTCAATATAAGAAAATTAACAATACTTAGTACAGTTTAAATAATAATAGCTGACACTTGAATATGTATGTTCTGTCCAGAAGGATATATCCAGCCATGCAATATGAAAAATAGAGACATTTCTTGAAGAGGATATAAGAAAGATGAAACATTGTACATAGGACAACAACATCTCAGTAACCTTTAAAGTAGGCACCTTGGGACCTCACACAGTTCTCCCAGTCACCATCAGCTGCCCCATCATATTTTCCTGAATCTCATCAATAATCTGGAAACTATTCTCTTTGAATGGTGATTTTAGTTTTGGGAAAAGCCAGAAGTTGCAGGGCATCAAATCTGGGCTGTAGGGGTGTTGAGTCACCTGGGTGATTTGATGTTTTTCAAAAAATCTCTGACCAAGATGTGATGCATGAGCGGGTGTGTTGCCATGATAAATCACTAGTTGCCCATACCTGTGGCCTTTTGAATCATCTGAATAGTTTCTGAAGAGGAATGTTCAAGGTTAATACAAAATTTGATACAGATTTATTGCTTTACTCACTCAGTCTATTTGAATGTGATGGCCACACAGTACACATGCTCACTCAATGATGCCTACCACCCCCACTGACTTGTAAAGTAGTCATCGCTGTTCACATGTATGCATTCCAGCCCACTCTCCTTGGATACCAGGTTACATCGATGCCATTTAAACCATTCTTGCTATATTAACAATGGCTGGACTTTTTCTGGACATATAATATCTCAAGATTCTATGCAATAGATCTTAAAATGTTATAATAACTGGTTATATACACACACAAAAAAAATAAATTAGAAAGACAGAGAATAGCAGAATACAAGGTACATATCTCCCCATCTGTGTATTGGGCCAGGAGGCTAGGCTAAGTAATGACTTTTCTCTATCACACATCAGATAGACTAGCATAGATTATTTTAAATCACTCCCTGTCAATGATAACCATCAACAGCAATATCAAGTCAAGGATTGATTATTGGAATTGTTGTCTTCTGAGAGAAAGACACTTGTTGGGATATGGATTATTCTCTCTATCTCCATAGACAAGATAACTATAGTGTTCAAGTGTAGATCAAGCTTCTGAGTCCAGTCCAATCAGCATTTGTGTTGCAGTCACTGTTAGCTACTTTAAGTGGACCTATATGCTAGAGGATTTTCCTAAATGTCTTTCAAATAAAGGAAGGTCAGAAAATAAAATATGGCATGCTGAATTTATCCTAATAAACTCTATACATGGGTTTCTAACAAGAGACATTGAAATAAAGAACAAATTGACTGTAACAAGAGAGGAGGGGGAAGAGGGATAATGGGGGAAAATAGGGGAAGGGTTGTCAAGGAACATATATAAAGGACACATGGACAAAGCCAAAAAGGGTAGGATGGAGGGTGAGAGGTGGGGAGGGATGGGGCAAGGGCAGAATGTTGGGGGGGGGTGGGAATAGAGACAACTGTACTTGAACAACAATATTTTTAAAACAATGATTTTTTATTAAATTTAGGACTATTAGTGAGTGTCAAAAATTAAGCTTTTGTTGGTGATTAGTAGCTCACCAATGAAACTATATATTGTTAGGAAGTTGCTATAAAGAGGAAGAGTTAAACTGTTAGAATAGAAAACAATGAAAAATCAAGTGCTTTGAATGGAAGATGAAAAGATACCATTGATGGAACATGCCATATGTCATAATCTAGTTGCAAACAATCAGTGTCATTTTTTTAAATTTTGAAGCAAATTACTTTTAATTTTTTAATTATATTTTTGATTAAGCTATTATAGTTGCCCTGATTTTCTTCCCTTTGCTCCCCTCCACTCAGCAGAGAATCCATTCCCTCAGAGAATTCCCTGAGCTTTCATGTCCATGGGTCATGCATGGAAGTTCTTTGGCTATTCCCTTTCCTGTACTGTACTTTACATGCCATGGCTGTTCCATAACTACCTATTTGTTCTTCTTAATCCCCTTACCTCTCACCAGTTCTCCCACATATGCCCTCCCATCTCTTTATGTTTAAACTTTGCATTTTATTTTAGCTCTTTTAAGATTTTTAATTTTTTTAGAGAGGGGAAGGGAGGGAGAAAGAGAAGGAGAGAAATATCAATGTGGAGTTGCCTCTTGCACACCCCCTACTGGAGAACTGGCTTGCAACCCCCTACTGGGGACCTAGGCATGTACCCTAGACTGGGAATGGGACCCATGACCCTTTTGTAAAGAGGCCAGTGTTCAATCCAGCGAGCTATACCAGCCAGGGCTAAACTTTGGCATTTTAATTATGATGTGTCTTGGGGTGAGCCTCTCTGAGTCCATCTTGTTTGGGACTCTCTGTGCTTCCTGGATGTGTATATCTATTTCCTTGATCAAATTAGGAAAGTTTTTTTCATAATTTTTTCAAATAGATTTTCAATGTCTTACTCTTTCTCTTCTCTTTCTGCCACCCTTACAAAGTGAATGTTGGATTGCTTACAGTTGTCCCACAGGCTGCTTACACTATCTTCATTTTTCTTTCTTCTTGTTGTTCTAATTGGTTGTTTTTTGCTTCCTTATATTCCAAATAATTGATTTGATTCTAGGCTTTATCCATTCTACTGTTTTTCCCCATAAATTGTTCTTTATTTCAATTAGCATATCCTTCATTTCTGAGTGGATCTTTTTTATGCCGTTGAGGTCTTCACTAAGTTCCTTGAGCATCCTTATAACCAGTGTTTTGAACTCTGCATCTGATAGATTGCTTATCTCCATTTTGGTTAGCTCTTTTTCTGGAGTTTTGATCTTCTTTCATTTTGGCTGTTTCTTTGTCTCCTCATTGTGGCAACCTCCCTGTATTTTTTTCTATATATTAGGTAGAGTTGTTTTGACTCCATGTCTTGGTAATGTGGCCTAATGTAGTAGGTGTCCTGTAGGGTCTACTGGCACAGCCTTCTCTATCATTTAAGCTTGGTACTCTTAGATCCATGCTTTTTCAAATAGTGGTACAAAGGTCTTTCTAATTGTTGTCAGGAGTCAAGGAAGAGGCTGAGTGATTGGGATTATTCACATATACTCCAAAGCCCAAAGTAACTCCATCTTGATCGAAATAATTTTGTTTTTTTATTAATGCATGTGGTTGGATTTCTACAAAGATTTTTTTTTTTTGAATAAAAGAGTTGGAGTTCTAAAGATATTGAAGGTGAAAGGATGGACCAGTGGTATCTTCAAAAATTAATATGAATTCTGTGATAAATGTCATGTCTTAATAAACATTACATGCATTATAATGCATATATACCAGGTAGAGGTTTTAAAAGTATATATGACATATTTTTAATTTTAATATTAAGAGTTTAGGCCTCATTAAAATCTAATATTAATACTTTAATGAAATAAATACTTTTGATTATGCATCTCTATTTTTATCATCTTCATTTTAAATTTTTTGGTTTAGTAATTTATGAGCATTGTTTAATATATTTTATAACTGTATTTCAGTGAGTTTGACACCTGAAAAATAGATCATGAGAGATGTATATATTTATTTATTGTTTGTATTCAGGTCAATAATGTTGCCAGAGAAAGCAAATCTCATTCAGTGCTGAAGAAGCCTTATGTGCACCACCTTGGCTACAGATAATGTGCAGATGATTCACTGCAGTAATCACAGCTTACTTTGTTCATATCTAAATTGGTCTTTCCACATGACTTTAGAGACTAGCTTTTTACTAAATGTGACCTATGTTTTCCCATCTTAGGGCTTGTGCTATTCAATTTCTCCCACCTTCCTTTTACCACCATCACTGCCTGAACAAACTACTTTATTCAAATCCATGACCTTTTCTTCATTTTCATTCCCTTGAATTAGACTATCTCTGTGTGTGCCAGTGTGTCTGTGTTTGTCTTCAAGTTTGTGGACTGTCTTCAGTCTTAAATGTATATAAGAATATGATCTTTCTCTTCCACTATGTTAAAGGGAGTGATCATGTCTTGCTGATGTTCATATTTTTAAATTACAAATAGCTGGATATTATAGGCTTAACATAGTTATTGAATTTAAATGTTGCCTTAGTGAGAACTTTTTTAATTAATTCAAGAAAAGTAAATTATAATTAGTTTCTGAATATTCTTGGATCAGTGGTAAGTAAAAAGTAACTTGTCAATTCCCAAACCTTTTACCAGTCCATTTCTGGGTACAATAGTCAATTGTCTTCTCTTATTTGTTTATTTTTATAAAATTTTATTTCATTTATATTAATAATTATTTTGCACTGTTATTGTTTTTATAATTTAAAAGTGTGATTATTATTTTCCTAGATGTGTTACACTTAACATAAGAAACCACAATTACTTTGATAATAATTTAAGTCCATCAAGGAAAAAACTCATAAACATCCTTAATTATAGAAGGAAATGCTAAAGTGTTACATTTACACAAGCAATGAGAGAAACATTCTGTACTGTAAACAATTGCTAAGCATTGAGAGGTTCAACGCACAATTTTCCTAGTTATTCAAGCACATAAAATAAATAAACCCTGAACTTGACATTCCAGAGACCTACTTACAAAATGCTAGATCATAATAATGTATTTTTAAAGCTATTTAATAAGCACTCAACCACATTTTTTGAAATGGGCTTTTTCAAATTAAATTGGAGGAATAAAAATGGTTTATGCTTTTGTTTGATGTGATAACCTATATGTCAGAGTTATGGCACACAATTCTAGATAACGCAAAGAAATAAAGATTAGCTTAAGGGTATGTTTTGTGATATACAATTTTATGGTTATAATAAATACTTCTTTATTAAAATCTCATGTTACCTCTTGACTGAGAGTGCATTAGATTATCAGTAGACATTGAAAGTCCTGCTTTACGTTTACAATTGGGTTGTTAGAAAATATTTCACTGACATGAGTATTAAATCTAGAGAATTGTTGAAGAAACCCAATTCAAAAAATCTTTAAAACATTTTTATGTCCTCAAGTTTCTTGTAATTTTTTATTAAATGATCCTTTCCATGGACTGCATTATTATCTATTGACTTATTATTTCTAAGGTCAGCAAGTAACATTTTGAAAAGCAAAAACATGGGAATAGGAATGAGGTGTTTGTCTTCTACGATAGAACAAATTTCTCCTAATCCAAGGTTATCACAATGCTTATTACCAACAAAACGTGGGTGTTCGGTATGGGCAGTTGACCCTTGGTTTCAGGAATGATTAGAGAGTGAAAAATGAGTCTTTAGGAGATTCACTCCTCAGTAAAATACATATGTTCTAAAATTACGGTTCTAACAAAGGCAGTCTTCACCTCTCTACATTGAATGTGCCTGTGTGGAAAAAAAACAATCCCTAGAAATACTGGATAAGTGTGTAGCAGGCTCTCTAAAGCTGCTTTAAGTGCATTTGTGTTGAAGTTCACCAAAGTAATTTACGGTATTAAGCAAGTGCTTTAGTTTGATTCAGTTGTAAAGAGATTAAAGTATATGATATGAGAGAGATGATCATATTATTCCCATTTCCCTATAAAAAATGTGAAACATTTGTAGTTTATGTAGACATTCTCCTCCAATGGGAAATATGACAATTTTTGGCATAAATAGAATAAATAAAATAAATATTTTATTTATTCATTTATTTATCCATTAAATAAGTATTAATTGGGTGTCTAACATATGTCAACAGTGCTTAACTCTGAAGATAAGTCTCATTACCTAATTCAAAGGAGGAGAGATATGAAGTGGAGATAAATGCCATGATCACAGATGTGTGCAGATCATGTAAACAGGAAGAGGGGATAGCTATTACAGCCTGGCTGTGGTTAGAAACAACTTCCCAAAAGAAGTGACAGTTGGGCAGAATTCCAGCAGGTGAGTAAAGCTTATTTAGACTCAAATAAGAGAAAAGGATATTCCAGGAACTGGAGACAGTAAAGGCTAACAAAAGTAGCACAATATACCTAGAGTAAACCAAATTGACTTGGGGCTTCAGAAACATACAATACAAAGCACTGCCTGACTAGATATATGCCTGGGAAATAGAAAATAAATCATGGCTACCCCTGGTGGTGCGTCAGGAGTCTAAGTAACCTGTCTTCACTCAGAAACTCAGTCCAACTGCCATTTCCTTTGGGAAGTTGTTTGTGACTATGTCCAGTTTGGAATAGTTGCCCCTCTTCTTGTTCACATAATCTGCACACATTTGTAACCACTGCAAATGTCCCTCCATTAGCGAGTGGATGCAAAAACTTTGGTACAGTGATCTATCTATCCACACAATAGAGGATCATTCAGTGCTAAAAAGAAATGAGCAGTCAACACCACAAAAAGACATGAAGGCAACTAATTTGTGTATCAATTACTAAGTGAATGAAGGTGATCTGAAAAGGCTACCTACTGTACTGATTGCCACTATATGATGATCTGGAAAAGGTAAAAGTAGGGAGATAATAAAAAGATCAGTGGTTAAGTCTCAGAACCCTCTACTCAGTTTTGCTATACATCTAAATCAGTTCTTTAAAACAAAAGTCTAAAAGCAAATAGTGGTGATAGCTGCATGGCTCTTTGAATGTACTAAAACCCACTGAATTGTACGCTGTAAAAGGGTGGCCTCTGTGGTATATCATTGCATTTCAATAAGGCTGTTGCAGGAAAAAAAGAAACTGCTAAAATAGAAAAGTAAAAGTAACACCCTCAATGATCTTGCCTTTTTGTTTTCCCTCTATCTCCTCATTTGACTGTGCTCTAGCAACCTTGGCCTCTCTGATCATTTTGAATACAATATGTACTCATGTCCTTGTATTTTTCTGTTCCTTGGCTTTAAAAGGCTTTTCCCTTAGTCATCCACAGACATTCTTCTGAATATGATGTGAGGCACTTCTAAATGTCATCTTATCAGGCAGCTTATAAAAACATCATCCCTTTTCTACTACTCCTACTACATTCATTCTTCATTCCCTTATTTACTTTCTTTGCCTACATAGACTTACCATCACCTGCCATAACTTATTTTATTCTCTGTTTATCTACTGCAATGTAATTTGCATGATAGAAGGAACTTTGTTTCACTGATGAATCACCAGAACCTAGAACAGTGTATGACACATGGAAGAAACTCAATAACTATTATGAGATGATGAATGGTAATAATAATAATACTGTTAACATTTAAGAGCTTACTATGTGTGATATTCTAGCTTAAGTTTTGATGTATATAGTCTCAATCTTCATAACTAGACAATGATGTTATTATAACTAATACTCTCATTTATAAATACAGCAGACATTCAAAAAATCCTTAATAAATTGTTTTATTTTTATTTTAATGATTTGTATTTGTATTCTTTGTGCAAGATGGAGAAAGTCATTTTTTTTAATTATAGAAAAAATCCTGACAAAATTTGGTAACTGAAAGAGAAGTAAAAGTTCATGCCCAGATTGTCTCTTTAGGTAACATTAGTTGAAGATACTTACTGCCAACTTAAAGAGAATGGGAAGACAAAATGTTTCAGTGGGCAGGATGTTGTATCGAACCTTTGTACATGTATAGCAAGCAATAGTGTAAAAATTGCATCATCAACATTAAGTATATATTTTCCCTCCTATTCTATTTGTGTTTTATTTTATGCATTATTTTAATATACATGTTTTGTCTTACAGACTTAATTTATGTAGATGATAATTGATGTAAAATATTTAGAACCCATTAAGTCTAAAATATATTATTGGGATTTGTTCAGAGTTTAGAGAGAAAGCAAATTGCTATTGTCTCATTTGGGGGATTAAAAAAGAAAAGTTCATGTCAAAATAAAAATCAAATTTTCTCAAGTATATGTTTTTCTAACTTTGGGGTCCACATTGACTAATAATTGTGTTTTATTGCACAGTCTTAGAAGTTCTTTATATCTAGTAAATTAATATTAATGGCTTGTCTTCTGTTTGACTATTGTTCTTAATTAAGGTTATTGAGCATTTTTATAATCTTAGATCTTTTCTTTCTGTGATTTACACAGTTTAAGATAAAATAAAATATGATTTGTTTATAAATGTCTAAACATTTTCTATTCTTTAAAGTAATTCCTTTTTGTGAGTGTAATAAATTACTGTCACTTAAAGCAATACATCCTAACAGGAAAGCTTGCCATAGAGCAATTACTATATATGAGTTCAGATTATTTCCTTTGTAAAAAGTTATTTATAGTATGAGTCACCTGGAAACTAAAAGATATTGCAGTTTCTAATGGTCTTATTGCATCTTGTTTTTATTTCCAAATTCTATGCTATTTTTCTCAAGCACATGTATACATTTGATCGGCTTGTCAAGCCAATGTGCTTGTCACTGTACCTAGAGATGTGTTAGAGTTCTTCCCAATGACACATTAATGTTGTCAATTTAGAATTAGTAATGAAATCAGTCACTGTAGGAGGATTCACACCAAGTATGTTAGTAAACAGTAAAAAGCAAGGTAGAGTTTGTGTGTGTGTGTTTGTGTGTGTGTGTGTGTGTGTGTGTGTGTGTTTTTCTTTCACCCGGAAGAATTTGTTTTTAAACATTTATGAGCACATAACTGGCAGCATCCCATTAGTTATCGTTTCAAGACTTCATCACTGTTATTTTAACAAATTTCCAAAAGTAAAAATAGATAAGGCAGTGTGATATTAGTAAAAGTCTTCCCGATGCCTACTAAAATGTTGCACATTCAATATCAAATGGACATGTTGAGTTCAGTAGCAAGCTTGTACCACTTAATTAAACTAAAATACAAGTATGTTAGAAATTTAAATGTGGACATGCATAATCTGTAAAGTAATGGGCTTCTCTACAGGAATTACTGCATTAGACAGAGAAAGAAGTTATTCACAGTCCTGCTTTTCCATCCAGAAACTGCTAGTCACCATAGTCCTGTCATTTATGACCCAATAACTGGGAATTTCTGTATTTTCTGAGAGGCTCTCTTATGTCATGAACACCTTCACAAATCTCTGAATAAAAACTGTCATCAAGAAGCAAAAAGATTGTCAACAATTTGAAATAAAATACAAAATTGCATTTTAACAAATAAATCTAAATATTAGATCACATGCTTCATAATAATAAATGTATTAAATATGCCAGTGTCTGACATGCCATTTTATATGCTGTAGTAATATTTTACATATTATCTCATTGAGTCCTTTTTCAAGGCCTGGTTCATTATCATCTTCACTATATATGTAAAAATTAGGATCACAGCAATGGTGTTGTGCTAGAGGCGTCACAGTTTAAAATTGGCTGAGGCATACCTGGAGCCGAAGTCTGAGATCCCAGACCTCTGCCTCTGGCCTGATTGTCTAATCTTTTACAACATTCTCTACAGTGAGAATTTTGGAAGAAAAATGAATGAAGAAAGCATTTGAGAATCTCATAAAGTGCAAAATAGAGCACTGATATAGAAAACAAATTTACAAGATAAAACTCAGTGCCTGTTTATCAATGTTAAGCAAGCTAGTTTTTAAAACAGGTCTCAATGAGATTTCTTGTTTCTTCTTTTTTTACAAATAATTCATTTTCTTAATTTTTGTGGTTATTATATTACAGTTGTCCCAATTTCTCCCCCTTTGCTCTCCTGTCCCCAGGCCTAATCCCACTCCCACAGCCAATTCCCACATCATCATCCATGTCCATGGGTCATTCACACATGTTCTTTGTCTAGTCCCTTCCCCTTCTTTCCACCATCATCTCCCTCCCCCTTCCCCTTTGGTGGCTGTCAGTCTGTTCCACATTTCCATGCCTCTGGTCCTATTTTACTCATTAATTTATTTTGTTCATTAGATTCTTCTTATAGGTGAGATCATATGGTATTTGTTTTTCACCACCTGGCTTATTTCACTTAGCATAATGCTCTCCAGTTCCATCCATGCTGTCACAAAGGGTAAGAGTTCTTTCTTCTTTCTGCTGCATTGTGTTCCATTGTGTAAATGTAACACAGTTTTTTGACACATTCATTTACTTATGGGCACCCAAGTTGCTTCCAGCACTTGGCTATTGTAAATAGTGCTACTATAAACATAGGAGTGCTTAAGTTCTTTTGAATGGATAATTCAAGATTCTTGTTTCATCAGTCAGATGAACTATGTTAATAAGAGAAAATTAGTCAGCCCACCAAGTTATGGGAATTAAACATGAAATTGCCTATATAGGTTCTAGTGCAGGTCCAGGAAATAAGGAGTGCTCGTTATCAGGTTAATATTGTTGCCATTGCTGCAAGGTGAGCCACAATAATAAGTGAAGAGAATAGAAATGTTTATTTCTTTTTCAAAAGCAACTTGCAATTGAGCCAGTAATAATACTTTCCAATACTGGATTGATGTCAATAAACTTCCACTAAGGAATTTTTTGTCTTATGTATATTTGTTTTATTAAATTATAAACTAATTTACCTCAAGAATTGAAAACTCAAATGAAAAAGAGAGATGGAATTGACCAGCTCCGTATCACCCTAAAAATATAATTTCTCTAGGAAATTGTGACTAAAATAAAACTAACATGACTGAATCAAATTATAATCAATTAATTTAATATCTGTATAGTATATCTGAATACTAAAAACATTTTGTTTTTGAAAACTAGCATGGAAAGAAAGATTATATAGGCTTGGCACTTGCAAAGCATTAGATGAAGAAGAATTACTGTTGTTTTATATTAGCAAATACAAAATGATTTGTGAGAGTGAACAATAAATTGTAGAAGTGGCCAATTATAAAAAGCAGTTTGGAACAAAATATAAAGTTGCTATGATAACCCACTACCTTCTTCACCTGCCCTTAAATTTGATCTAAAAGTTTAACATTTTGAAAAATACGCCCACTCATACCTCACAGCAGTTAATCATCCCTATTGCAGGCGGTACATTGTCACTTTCCCACTGACAGTACTTCTTGGGTCACGTCAGTGTCTGCAAGCAACAGCATCACTTTGGGTTCTCCTTTCACACTAAAGCAATGAACTGAGGGTGAAGGCAAAGCTACTATTGATAATTGGCAAGATATATTCACGACTCAGAAACCTGCTTCCTGGATTAAAACATCCATCACTGTCTCAACCACACTGCCCATCTGCCTGCCTTTAAAAGAAAAAGAAAAAAGCAATGAGTATTGGAAAAGTAAAAACTTTTTAAATCTTTGATATTTAGAAACTTACATAATTTAAACATACTTTAGTCCCTTTTCTTCTACTTTTCTTGTCATTAAAATTTTTAGTGAATCAGCATTGTGATCCTGAAATTTTCATTCCCTATATTTAACTGTATCTTACTATTTAAAATTGTTTTTTCTATAGAAAAAATAAGGGAATTATAAAAATAAGTGGGGTTTCCTCTATTTATCATAAAACAAACATAGTTCAATCAAATCTTTAAATTGCATACAGGGAAAATTGTAACTGTGTTTTTATCAAAGTAAATAGGAACTACACACACACACGAAGATACATACAACATTCTCCCTGTAAACATAGAGACAGGTTTTCAAAAGTGTCATAGGTCAGACATTTTCTTTGCACAGAAGGAATATATTTGAATAACACTTTTTTTAAATAAACTGCCATTTTTATTACTGTGTTGACTGAGTAGGTAAAATAGATTTCTGTATTTTTCACCTAGTGTTAATAGAGTTACCTATTGTTTTTATTGAACCTTATCATGCACAAAGTTCCTTTACGTATGTCATCATCTGTGACTCTCCCAGCAACTGGGAAGTAGGAAGGGTGGAATAGTCTTCCTACTCTATAAATATCAACTCTGAGTTTTAAAATTTTAACACACCAAAACAATAAACTGATAGGCACTCAAGGAGACACCTGGGTTGAAAGATGGGTGAAATAAAATCCAAGTTCCCAATAACTTCAAGGTCTAATAGGAGAGAAGCTGTTTTTAAAGAAATAATTACAGCACAACATATTTAGAAAATACCACTGTATAGTATATGTCACATAGTGGCAGGCAATGAGGAGTGACACGTAACCAGGACTTAGATCATGGAAAGCCTTGGATATCAATTTAAGGATTTACTCTTCTTTCCTTTACTGACAATGTAATACAAATAAAATGTAAGCAGGAGAGTAACAAAATAAAACTTGCATTTTGAAAATTCATGTTAGCAGTAGTACACAGAATAGACTGAAGGGGCATGAGAGCAATTTAGATGCTAGTTTTAAAAACCTGGAAGAAAGGGAAAAACAGATAATAAACACAAAATGAGAATCAGATTTGTATAATATATAATCAATTAAACACTATAAACAATGAATGACTCCCAGAACATTTATAGAGAAAATGGTAGATGATAATACCACCAACAAAGCTCAAGATATACAAAAAACTGCGAATCACATAGGGCATCTGAAGGGAAGCTGTTTCATGACAGCTGGTCATTCTGAGTCTGAAGGGTAGAGGCTCAGTGAATCATAGACACCCAATGAAAGGCAGAAACTAGGAAGAGGGAAATCACTGAGAGATTGACTTCAACAGTAGTCACTGCAAATCTAAAAATAAGGCAATCAGTTTTTAGTGCTTTCAAGAAAAAAAAAAAAAGGAAGGAATTTTAGCCAGATTCCTTACATTCCAAAATGACTTCTAAGTTTCAAATTAACCATATTTTCATCTAAGGCTCTCACTTAAAACACCAAAGAGAATACAGTGGAGAGAAATCAGTGCCTTAGAATACTTTTATGAGAATGCATTTGTTAGAAAGAGACAAACTAGACACTTAGAAAATATTAATATTTTCCTACTTTAATAAAATTAGAATTAGTGGGCGCAAATAGGTGTAAAATGGAAAATAGAGGATTTTTTACTGTAAAAATAATTCAAATTTGCAACATTTGATAGTTAAAGAACAGTATGCTAAACTACTCACCTATTATTTCCACTAAGATACCCAAAAAAGAAAAACTGAAAAAAATATGAGTCATTGGATACTTCATGATACCAATTAAAGTAGACCAAATTTTTTTCATCCTCCTACTCTAAAGCCCCCCAAAAAACTATTTATCTTAGGTGAAACTGTATTCAACTATACATGTAAAGATACCATACAACTGAGATTTTTGGTTGTCTAGACAATACACAAAACTTCTAGCTTTTTACAGGGTAAAATAAAATTGTCCCAAAGATAGAAATATGTTGCTTTCTGAGAGTTTAAATGGTTAAAACAAATTTTATACCATTAGCAATCTATTATTGTGAGGATAAGTTATCTCTCTGATAAAATTAAAACACAAAGAAAAAGAACTTGAAATATAATCAAAGCGAAACCATGTAAAACACACTATTTACGTGCTGCATAAGGAATAGATTAGAAGGAAGGGCATGGCCTGCATGGGACCTACACTGAGGGGTCTATAGTCCAAAAGTTTACAAAGAAGGCTAATTAATTGTACAAAATGGAAGCACCTTAGATTTTCTGTTTTACCTTTTTTTCTCTTTTCTGCCATTACAATTATCTCCTTTGAACATACAATGTATTTTACCTATTCATTATTAATTTTCATCTACAATTCCTTTCTAGAATGTAGACCCCAAGTAATTAAACTTATTTTGATGCTTTGTTTCATCCACTAATACACCCCAAGATTTAGAATACTACCTGATACATGATGTGGGGTCAAAAATATTTTTGAGCAAATATAATTAATTAGATAATTGTAATTTTAATTAATAGAGGTAGCTAATTAATATATCAATCTCTCTTATCCATATAGTTGTTCAGAGTACATTCTTGTTAAATAAAATATTAGAAATATTTTCACGACAGAACTGAGAGCAAAATATGTAATGTTACAAAAGGTTTTAGATATTCAAATGCAGAAATTTCTATTCATCTACTTTCCAGCTCATCTATGAGATGTAAGATCTGTATTCTCCTTGGATTACATAGAATTCATTTTATTTCTTTTTGTCATAGTTCTATATCTCATACCTACATTCCCTTCACTTTGAAAAGATGCCACACTGGGACATGCCTTGCATTTATGTAATGTAGAAAAAGAAAAACATTTAAAATTGTTGGAGACATTTATATTTAAAACTCTTCATCTAACACAAGGGGGGACCCCAAGAACCAGAATTATCTTCTGGAGGGTAGGCTCTTGTAGTACAGGCTTCCCCTTCTGGATGAGGTCCTAAGAACCCCTCTGTATCAGTGTACTAGCTGGCATTGTTGTGAGAGGCTGTGCTTGCCTTGGGCTTCAGTGATTTTTTTTTGAAGACACTTTCAACGTGTTTGCTCGTTTCATGATGGGTGATTTATAAGCGCACCTGCCCACACCGAGCTGAGAGTTCAGCTGTTTTTGACCCAAAAGGCATGACCTCGATGCCCTGCCCTCCCTAATCACCCAAACTTGCCCCAAGAGACTTTTTTTTTATTTCCCCAGATGAAAAAGTACTCAAAATGAAACTTTTTGCTGAAGTGGAAAAGGTGAAACAAAAAATGGCAGAAGCATTAAAAGGCATCAAAATCGACAAATTCAAAAACTGTTTTAAGCAATGGAAATAATGTCTCCCTAGATTCATTGCATAAAATGGAGAGCATTTTGAAGGTGACTAAATTAAACATATAAGAATAAATACACAAATTTTTATAAATAAATTCCATTTTCTTTGGATCCTTCTCCCATCGCATTTAGAATGGCTATACTTCTCCTTATGAATAACACTTTCAAATTGGTTCGGTGTGTACTTCTGGGGCCCAGAGGAAAGTTGACTGTCAACTAAATTATAGACATATTTTTAAGAGGAATTATTGTTTCATAGATTTCCCATTACTGGCAGATTCCAAGTCTCTTTATTCTCTGAAATCTAACAGAATCCTATTTCAAAAAAAAAAAGGGAATAGAAGGCAGAGCTTGTTTTATTAAGAATAACATAAAATTTGATTGTAGCAGACCCTTCTGCATGGCATGGGCCCAGCTCCCACTCGGAGATATATAGGACGCAGACCCACATATACGTTCTCTCATGGGCAATTAGATTTGTAATATACCTAGGCTGTTTGGTGACTTACTTTTTGCTAAAACTCCCTCATCCTGCGAGTGCCAAACCTTGGGCCCAGTGTAACCGGCTGCCTATTCATTTGCTAATATCCTTCTTCTGTGATGTAATGAGGGGCATTGGCTCCTTTGTTGTAACCTGGGGATGGTGAAGGAGAACCATCTTGGAATGTGAGGAGAGATATTTAGAATAAAGGCCTGTCATGGCAGAGGTCGGGGCTTTTGCTCTCCTTGAGAGAAAAGCCATGCTGTTGTCCTATTTCCTCCACCAGACTCTGTAGTCCATGTGTATGTTTTACTTCATCCATAATGACATGGACACTGCTAGCTGGTGTCCGCATCAGTTGATCTATGTTTGGTTTACATATGATAATTGTGAGCATCAAAATATGAAATAACTTTTTAGACATTTCACTTTCTTGAATTCAGTTAAACACAGCAAACACATTTATAAATGGATGAATTCTATAGATGATAAAGTGTGCTTTACTCTAAAATGAGCAGTGAATGCCTACTATGCATAAGGCATTCTTACTGTGCTCAGAGAGCAAAACTTTCAATAAGAAACAATGTTGGTAATCAAGAAGTTTACTATTTTTGATAAACCAAAGCAAAAATTAGCTTTATAGGAAAAAAAGAGGACTGCTTAATTCTGACTAGAGAGATGAGTAAAGGCTCTAAAAAGGAGTTTGCACTTGATGAGGCCTTAAAGAATCTTTGTGATTTTGCTGCATTCCTTGGCTCCATTTCAAAGCTACCAATATTGGGTCAAGTCCTTCTCAGACTTTAAATCTACTCTGTCTTTTCTGTTATGATCACATCTAAACCTTCTGACTTTTTCTTCCATTTTTATGTTTTTGTGATTTGATAAGTCTACACAGATATTCCAGAAGACTCTCCCTATTAGGTCAGCCTACCAGATAATGCCAGATAATTTTCCAATTTTAAATCTTAACCATAATCACAACTGCAATATCCCTTTACCATATAAAGTTACATATTTTCTGTCCCTGGGAATTCAAGCATGGAGATCTTAGGAGACCATTACTCTGTCTGGCACTTTGTCCAAATAACATTATAGTAAGTTTAGAAATCTGGTAGAATCCATTTTTCTGCTTTCGTATTTCCCTTAGAAGGATCTTTATTATTCTTAAATTTTAGAATAAGCTTGTTTACTTTCACAAAATATTATGCTGGTATTTTTATTGGAGTTATATTGAATCTTTAGATGAATTTGAGGAGAATTGATATTTTACACTATTGAGATCAAATCATAAATACTGTTGTTTCCTCATATATGCCTTTTCTAGGTTTTTAAAGGTTTTATTTAATTTCTCTGGACATAATTTTTAGTTGCTCTGAGAGACAATGTTGTTTAGATTTATTCCTAAGTATTTCCTACATTGTTATCCTACTATACAAGGTATATTAAAATAAATTCCAGTTTTAATAATTTACTTTCATACTGGAGATCTGTAAATCATCATTAAAAGTCACTGTCATTCTGGTTGAAAAACTATCTCTTCATAGTCTATTCACATATAACTTTAGCTAACTACTGTTTTTAGCATTAGGTTAATGACCTAATGTCATTGCCTTGGATGAGTTATTAACCAAACTATATCTAGTCTCTTGAAATCAAGAATGCAGTATCTTCAAGGTGACTTCATGAACAGGTTTATGTATTAAAATGATATCATTCATAGGCTATAATTTCATGACAAATTATGAGAAAGGGTGCCAATAATAACATTTATGACAACACTGTCAATATTAGTTCCACAATGTAGGTAATAAAGTACTTATTAATATTTTAACTAATACCTTGTTTGTAGTCATTACATGCATGTCTACACTTGATGTTAGCCAAAAGGCCAAGAAGCGATACATGCATATCTAAAACAACTAACTTAAGGTTTTAAAATATTGAGGCTGTTTATTCATATGGTTTTAATTTTTTCCTGACAAATACACCATACAATCTATTGTCCTAAATTTCATGATTTAGGATTCTAAAAAATATATGACTTTAAACAGTTCTCAATTTTTTTCATCTATTTTTTCCTGCCCATAAATATCCTCACATCACTAAAAATTCAGTCATAACTGGCATCTAAGGAATCCTCTAATAATCTGATCAATGTCATACCTATAATGTCTTTTCCAATGATTGCTTAAAAATAAAGAATATAAAGACAGGACCAAAGCTAAATAGTATATTAAAGGTTTATGAAAATTGCAAAAGGTTTATGAAAGTTTCAGAATATTGTAAAAAATTGATCACAAAAAAGGAATTTTATGTGTGGTCAAGCTGACTAAGATGAAATGTGTAACTAAGTCAATTGAATTTTTTTTGTGTGTGTACATAAACTCAGCATATTTTAAGCTTTTTGCCATTTTCAGAAAGTTATTGGCTTTGGCAAAAGTGTTCTTGCAAGATGTTTCATCTTCAAGGGGCTTCTTGGAAAAATCCTGACAAGTACACGTTTCTGATAGTTAAGGTCAATTTACCTTCATGTGGAAGGGACAATAATGATTTTTTCAAGTGCTTCTGAAGACTAATTGCTCAGCCCCACAATATGTCATGAGGTGGTAATCTATGACTTGCCCCTGCTCTTCTTTGTCACATCAGTAAAATGGGTCCATTAATTGATGATATAATGTAACATGTGAAGATTTGCATCAGCTGTAGGACTATCTTCGGATTTTGCTGAAACATCTATAAGGAAAAAAAGATGGGTGGTGAACTCTTAAAAATTCAGGGCCTAGGAACCACCATAAGATTTAGGGAATTATTTGGTCAGGTAAGATGTGTGTTTCTCTAAAACCTGTATTTGAAAAACTGTAAGACACAGCCTTTCCAGCTCCTAACAATATGAGAGATATAAGCCTTTTGTAGGGATTTTGGGGGTTTGAAGGACTTTTATTCCCCATCTGGTTTAGTGCCTCCATATCTTATTCCATCTGATAAAAATCAACAAATATGAGACTGGGGATTAGAGCCGCAAGTCACCTTTGGAAAGGCAATACAATTAGAGAATCAGATTAAAGCTGATTTTCTAAATGTTCAAGATTAATGCAAAATGTGATGCAAATTTGTTGCTCTATTCACCCAGTCATTTCAAATGTGATGGTCACAGAGTACACATGCTCACTCAACAGCATCTACTGCCCTCCCCTAACTAGTACAGTGAGGTTGTCATTGTTCTCACACATGCACATTCCAGTCTACTCTCCTTGGCTGCCAGGTTACATTGATGCCACACAAACGATTGTCATTATACGAACAATGGCTGGACTTTTTCTAGACAGACCTCATTGTATGTCTTTATACATTTGTCCAAACCTGTAGAATGAACAACAAAAGTGAACCATATAAACTACGAACTTTGAATGATTATGCTAATGTGTCAATGTAAGTTCATCATTTGTAACAAATGTACCACTCTGATGAAGGATACTGACAACTGGGGAGGCTGTGCATGTGTAGGGGTTGAAAGTATATGAAAAATATGTGACTCAATTTTGCTGTGAATCTAAAACTTCTCTTAAAAAGGGCAAATGTCAAACAAATAAGTACACATAGATTAAGCAACAGAAATTACATTCAATAAAGTTTACTGTAAACTAAGAAAAAAGTACTGATAATACCAAATGTTGAGGGTATGAAACAATTATATATCTCATTTAATACAAGTAAGAGTGTGACTGAAAATTACTTTGTGAAGGTTTGCTGATATCTAGTAAATTTGAAACTGTGCCCACCCTGTGGAGCCTCAATTTCATTCCTAGGTATTAACTAGTAAAAATATGTGTTATGCGTTCCAGGGTAAATACACAGATTCTTAATAGCAACAATGTTCACAATATTTCCAAATGGGAGCCTTGAAAATATCCACCCAAAGTAGAAAAATGCATATGAAACATATTTTATATAGCTATAAAAATGAACACCTACTACACACAGTTCTACATGAGCTGAGAGAATTTTTTAAAAAATGTTGAGTAAAAGAAATTGCCAAAAACAATATGGATTGTGTTTAATTTCCACTTATACAAATTTCAAAACAAGTTAAGTTATAATGCTTAGAGACATACATCCATTTGGTACAACTATAAAGTAAGGAGATGATTACCTTTCAAGTCAACACAATCCTTACTCAAGGTGTAGGGAGAAGATTTTGAAAACAAATGGCTTAGAGAGTTCTGGCAAAATTATATGGTGTTTCCATTGGTGTTTGCCTTACAATACAGTGATTGTATCTCAAGTATTTGTGTATATGATTTTGAAATTTTGTGTAATACATTGTCTTCCACAATAAAAACTCTGAAACAAAGTTAAATCATGTATTTTCCCTACTGGAAATTTTCAATAACTTTGAGTGCCACTTAGAGTTAAACCTAAAGTACTTATAAGGATGTACAAGGACTTAACTTATCTGACAGCATTTACCTATCTCACCTCATCTGTTAGTAACTCGCCCCCTTACTCATTCTGCTGTCCACACACTGGCCTCCTTTTTAATTGTTTGCTGAACGCTTAATCCCACTTTAGGGCTTTGCAATTTCCTCATTGCTATGCCTGGGGCATTATTTTCAAAGATATCTTCATAGATTCTCCTTCACTTTCTCTAGTTTTGTGCTGAATCTTCACTTCCTTAAGGAACCAAAAAAAAAAAAAAAAAAAAAAAAAAAAAAAGAAAAGAAAATACAAAAAGGAGCAACCAATTTAAAATTGTAAAGTACCAATTGCCCTGATCCACACTGTTGAAACGTCACACTTCTCCTTCCTTTCTCTATATTTCTTCATGTTTCTTATGATGTCAGTACAAATTTCACTTATTTAGGTAGTCATTTGTGTATTTATTTGTTGGTTTTTATTATCTATGTAACAATGTTAACTACATGAGAGCAGAGAATTTCTATTAAATCAGAAAATGAAAACAAGCGAATATTTACTATAGATAGCTTTCTCATGACTTCAAAGAATTTTGCTTATGATGATCATAAATTTGATGGTCATCATGCATTTATTTTCAAGTATTACAACTTTTGTGTGGTAGTATCTTTTTAAAAGTGTTTTAACAGGGGATTATTTTATAATCAATTCCCTATTTTATTACATGTGAATTTAATCATTTTATTCAGAATCCAGACTTTCCTTAAAAAATGTTTTATTATAAATAAACCCCTGGTCCTTTGAGGAAAAAAAAAAAACATTACAATGGCACTATTGTGTACTGCACCACAGAAATGTGGCATCTTGGGTGTTACCGGAGCAAGGGTTGTTTGGTTTTCTACAAGAGAAGTTGCACTTGCACACAAAGGAAAAGATATATATGCAAAAAAGAAAAGGTTAGTAATATAGGTAGAAAGAAACTTGGTAGATTTTGTTTGCTGAAGGAAATTGATACCTTGGCAAATTTTAATTGGCTGTCCATTTTGCTTACTGAAGTAAAAAAAATACAAGAATAAGAGGAAGTTGGGAATAAGAGGCAAAGGTATTCAAAGAAACTGAAGGAAAAGAGTAAAATGATGTGTGAAGAACTTCAAAAGTGTAAGTTAGATTATGAGAAAGGTCTGGCCTGGGAGATATGATAATGTTATAATATACATGAGTTAAAGGTTTTGAGGAATGGCATGAATTGCAAACCAGAAAGTGTGAATATCAAAATGGTAAATAAATTTTTGTTGAAGAGTATGTTTAGGCAAAGATAGTAGCATTAGAAATAAAAATATTTGAATCTAGAGTAAAGAATGGCTTGGCAGAAAAAATAATCATCTGTTACTCTTCTCCTTTTGAGGCAATGATATGATATGTAAGAACAACAATAGAAACAATAGCAGAAAATCCCCTTAGGTGCCAAGTTCCATAAAGAATTCTGAAACATGTGCTTTTGGGAAGAGTGATATAACAGTAAGGTGGACAAAGAATATCAACAGAGAAATGGTTAGAAAGTGCTAGTATCAAAGCGCTTTCAAGATTAACATCACGCAGCTTGAGAAAGGGCTAATGGAAGATAAGGAAAGTACATTTTGCCACATGAACTATGAACTGTGCATGGAAGTACTATTGGCTAATATGAGAGTGAGAAAGATCAAAATAGATTCCGCACACATATACACACAGAAGGTTGTCATATTTTTTTTTTTTTACCTACTGAATTTTGGACTTTGAAAGATGGCAAATATCCAAGATATATTAATGAAAATAGTACCAGATTATAACAACATAAAATATCAGAAAGCATTCCTTTCACTAACAGTATAAGAAAAAAATTAATAAAGAGAAAATAAAGGTAAAAAATGTTGAGAAAAACCTAATATTAAGTTATATTTACAAAAGTCCTTCATGGGAGCCATCAGGCTCTTCAAACACACATACTATTGGTAAACTAATAGAATATGATACCTTAAAGAAGACAATTCAAAAAGTCCAACTCTAATTTAAAAAATTAAAACCATTATGTTTGAATATTATGCAGATTATAGAGGAGCAATGTAAAATCAATATAAGCCAGAAATGGCATAACATAACTATGATCATCATACAATGTTACAGCATAACTTTTATCTTATTAGTTTAAGGAATAACTAATAATATAGTTTGTCCATGTTTACTAAAATGTATTTTATAACACACTTGCCTATTAATAAAATAATTTGAAATATTGTGCTTTACTGTACATTACTATTAAATACAAAAACAATCATTTTTATGCCTTAGTTATGGTTACAGAAGACAATGTGATAGGTCTCATGGAACAGAAAAATTTGACAGTGTAGTATAGAAGAAAATATATATATATAATTTATAATGTATTAAATACTTAATAAGTTGCAGGAACCCTATTAAGTACATTACATATATTTTCTCATATATATACTTCTAATAAAAGCAAAGTACATAAAAGTGATATTCCACCCTGGCTAGTGTGGCTCAGTTGGTAAGAGCATTGTCCTGTAACCAAAAGGTTGTAGGTTCGATTCCCAGTCAGGGTATGTATGATCCCCAGTCCAGGTGTGTTGGATTCCAGGCCCGAGCATGTATGTTCCAAGGTCTGGGTGCTTATGTGAAGAAACCAATCAACGGTTCTCTCTCACATCAATCTTTTTCCTTCTCTCTCCTCTCCCCTTTCCTCTTTCCCTTTCTTTCTTTCTAAAAGCAATGAAAAAAATGTGTCCTCAGATAAGGATAAAACAGTAATATTCCAAAAAAGAATTATAGTAGTTCAGAAAGGGGAGATATTTCTATTGGCAGGAGGTTCTCCAAAAAGATGTCTTACGATAACTTACTTTGGAATTTGGTCTTTAGGTAGAATTTGGATTTGCATGGCAGGAAATATAGCCTATATGGATGCAATATTGTCAGTACAGATATAGAAGTGGCCAACACAAGGGACCTCGGTTGAAGTGTAGTAAGTGTGGGTTGTGAGAAGAAGTGGGAGAGAAGGAAACCTGGGTTGTTTTATGCTTGCCATTTCCAATAACAATAAGTTCATGGAACTAAACTTCTTGGTTTTTATTGTCATTGTGATTGGTGTATTAAGTTGGAATCTATGTCCTGATGTAGACAGTGTTGTCAATGTTCTCGTTACTTAAAAAAAAAAAAAAAAGTCAGGTCAAAATATAGTTGATGCACTTTATTAATTCTATGCAAATATGTTAAATATTTAATTTAATAACTGTTTTTACCTTACTTTTTTGGCAATTTTTGATAGAAATAAACCCTTAAGCTTCAATAGAAGACAATGGCTTTCATAAACATACATAATTAGGATCATTCTAACAATGATAAAGTTTCTCTTAAGGTAGCAAGAGTGGACACACCTGAAGGGAACTCTAGTGACTCACAGTCTTATGTAATCCCTCCCCTTTAAGTAGAAATATTGCATACCACTTGATTTGCTGCTAACCAAAAGAATATTTCAAAGGTGATGGGATTTTGCAAATATAAGTAAGGTATCAAATCATTTGATTTTGAGTTTCTTTAAAACAAAGATTATCCTTGTGGGTTTGACTTAATCAGGCCAAAGACCTTAAAAGAGGAGACTGCTGCCTTCCCTGTAGTCAGAGACTCACTCTCCTGTGGGCCTCAAATAAATATGCACTGAAAGTTTTATAGCCACAAGGAAACAAATTCTGCCACCCATCTGAGGTAGCTTGGAAGTGATTTTTCTTCTGTACAAACTCCAATGAAAATTAAGTCTGGCTGAAACCTTTATTGCAACCTTGCCATAAGACTACAAGCAGAACACCCCACTGACAAGATGTCCTCCTTGACCAAACTTGAGTTAGGTTCATTTGATCCCTCTTCTCATCCAGGTCTTGACCTTTGGACTTCCATGTCCATCTTTGCATTAACCAATTTTAGCAAAAATTTTGCTAAGTCCGTTTAGCAAGAATCCTCACCCTTGATATCTGATCACCCTCAATATCTGATTAAATTTCTTATCCCCCATCCTTGGTATCCATCACTGTGACCTGCCTTCAGCAAGAATCCTGAAATGTCTAGGTAGCCACAACTTCATTTTATAGATAATGTTTCCTCTTAGTAATCTTCTATCCACTGATCCCCTACTTTGCTCCTTGGCTATAAAACCCGCTTGCTCATGTTGTATTTGGAATTGAGTTCCGTTCTACACTGAGTTCTCCTTTCTCCTGTTACATAGTCTTGAATAAAGTCTGAGTTTACAGCTTTAATTAACGTCTCTCTCTTGTTTTTCTTTAACACAGCTAAGCTATGCCTAGACTTTTGACCCATCGCAATATGTAGCAATATGTATCATTTTAAGCCACTAAGTTAGTGGTAACTTGTTACAAGGTACTAAAAAACTAATACAGCAGCCAACATATAAATGTATTTTCTTTTCAGTAACAAGAATAAAAACATAAATAAAAGTCTACATCTGAGCACAGACCCTCCTTTAAAAAAAAAAAAAAGTGAGTAAAGAATCTGCATGTGAAATCTAAACGATGCTCTCCCAAGCACATACTCATAGAACAATGGTTTATTCACATCTTTTGTGAATCATGGGGTTAGTGAGTGCTTTCTTTTCTGCTTGCTTTTAGAATCTCTTCAAAGTATTTGTAAATAGAGATCAAAATTACTAACAAAGCAAGCAAGTAACGATCAGGAATACTTTTTATTTAAGAAAGCTATTTTGACAATGTGGATAATGTGTCTAAAGAAATTTGAGAATTGACTACAAAGATTTCTAGAGATTAATTCTAAAATCTTTTCAAGGTACACAGAAATTACTCACAAAGCCTTTGTTTAGCCATTATTTTTTAAAAAAATGTTTAAGTTGATGAAGCTCAAGCTTTTCATGTTGTTTTTCTTGACTGATTCGCATTGTCAGATGTGGTTTTACCTGGAATGAACCATTGAGAGTTAAATATTTCATATGAGAGAATGTTAACTCCAGGTGGCAGGGGGCCCCAGGAGAATGCTGAATAATAAATAACTTCTCTTCTTTGTTCGCTTCTGTATCTATGCTTACTGAGTATCATGCTGAGTATCCACGGAAAGTGTGTGTCTGTGTGAAAGGAAGCAAGATACCACAGAGCCAGCATCAGTCTGACTTCAGAAGGTCTCTTGCTGTGCCATCCAGACAATTAAATCACCACATTCCCTTGGTGAGTTACCTGGAAATGTAACTTCCAGCAGTGCCTAGAAAAAATAAAATCGAATTTATCTTGCTTTAACCATTTTCTTAGAACCAATGTAAGTGGAATTTTGAAGGATTGAGTTTAAAGAACTGTTTGCTTACTCTTCTATTACAATTCATGAAGTGGATTTTTCTAATATTGGCATATAACATTTTACTACACTGAATACATCTTATATGAAACTACAATTAAAAACTGCATTGATAAAACACTAAAACTGAAAGAGTTTTAATGGGCATGTAAGAAAGTAGTTCTGTAATATTAATCAGCTACTGTGACTTCATGATATAATGATATATTATTACTAGAATCAATGATAAAGTGAAAACAGCAGTAATTCTAACATAATATTCATATATATTTTATAATATCAAAAGAACAAGATTAGCCATGTAGAAAACTTCAGTCTGAATGCAGATAAAGGAATCATATTCACAATTAACACCATATCTTAAGAGAAGATAAACATTTATCCCATAAAGAGCATGTTTCAGCTATGAAAGCTATCTACTTCCCTTTTAAATTGAGTAATGAATTGATATTACAACAACAATGCAAAATCTCATTCACTGAATTATTTTAATAATTATGTGAAATGGGCTATGGATTCTGCTTTAAAACTATTCTCATTGCCTCATCTTTAATTCTTTCTAAATTCAATTGAATCATGTAATTTAAAGAAAAATAACAATGCTTTAGTTAATGTGAAAAACTAGAAAGATTAATATAATTTAATTCCTTTTTCTTAAGATATCAATTTGTAACAAAGGTATTTCTATATGTTCTAGTACTTACGGTGGATAGATTTTTCTACTATATACTGGTATTATAGGATGTTTAGTTTATATACTAAAGTATGACTTCATAATAACATCCCATTTGGAGTTATGCTTTAATGCAATCTTTAAATACCTGACAATTTTCACAAAGTTTGCTTAGAGAGTTCTAATATTTTAAGAATATTCACCTTAGGGAGTTAAGGTGTTAACTTCAATTCCTGCTATGATCTGACTGTTGGTGTTTCCTCAGAAATTTTATGTTGAAAACCTAATGTCCAAGGTGATTGTTTAGAAGGGGAAGCCTTTAGGAAATGATTAGCTCGTGAGGGTGGAGCCCTCATGAATGGGATTAGGGCTCAGGTCAGGAGAAAACTTGCTTCTCTCTGTTCTCTGTCTGGTGAGGATATAAGAAGTTGGCAGTCTGCTTCCTGAAAGAGAATTCTCACCAGAACTTCACCATGCTCCCACCCTGATCTCAAACTTCCAGCCTCCAGAATTGTAGGAAATAAATTTCTGTTGTTTATAAGCCACCCAACCTGTGGTATTTTATTAAAGTAGCTCTAACAGACTAACACAGTCATCTAGCTAAATATTTTATTATTTTTATATCTGTGTTATAATAGAGGATAATTGTGACTGTATTTTCGAAGGTAGGTCACAAATCTGTCTCCTCTGAGACATACCCATTTATAATGTGACATTGCCACTCTCTCATCCAGATATGAGACGGTGTCTGGATCCCTTTTAACCTGGAAGGTCCTGAAACTACATTGACCAGTCAATACAACAGAAGTGAGTCTGTGACAATTCCGCAGGTAGACATTAAATAGCCTGGAAGCTTCTACTGCCTGCCACTTGAAAACTGCTTAATTTTATGAAGTGCAATTCAATTACCTTGAACCTCCAGGCTGTGAAAAGGTCAAAGTTCAGGCTCCTGGAGGGTGATCTATCAAGTAGAGAAAAGAAAATTAGAGATAGAGATAGAGACAGAGATAAAGAGAGAGAAACAGAGCAATAAGAATCATTGAATTGCCAGATGTTTGAATTAAAAAAAAACTCATCTTTGCTGCTGGTGTGGCTCAGTGGATTGAATGCTGGTCTGCAAACCAAAAGTTCACTGGTTCAGTTCCCTGTCAGGGCACATGCCTGGGTTGAGGGCCAGGTCCCAGGTTCAGGGTATGTGAGAGGCAACCACACATTGATGTTTCTCTCCCTCTCTTTCTCCTCTCTTCCCGTCTCTAAAAATGAATAAATAAAATCTTTAAAAAAATCCTCATCTTTGAAAATGAAACCTTAATCCCCAACCATTTCAGCCAATACCACATAAATCAGAAATAACTTACATGAAACTCTTCCACAATCTATGACATAGAAATTTGGGCAGAATAAAATGAATTTGACATGATTACATTTCAGGGCAGTTTGTTATTTAATTGTTCCCATGGACCTTGCTCACTGGAAGCAGGATGTTGCCACAAGGCAGTGGAGAGGAGCCAGAACGGGTGTCAGAGACCACCAGGAAGCCTAGAAAGGCAGTGGGGAAATTTATTCAGACTATTCTGTTCTAGTCACACAGGTTCAGAGAATATGGTGCCCATGATAGCATGGAAAGTAGATATTGTTTTTAATAAACTGATAGACCCAAAGCAGTTGTCTCAACAGGAAGTTGAAAGTGTCAACTGGTTTCTGTAAGCTATAAAATGCCCAAGACATGTGTAGAGGCCCTGGAGGATGAAACTGGATGGAAAGAGATAAATCAAATCTGAGGAGTTCCAAGGCCCCTGACATGTAAGCAAAAGGCGATCATGATAGTGGACCTTCCCGCTTTAGCAGCCCCAGCTGACAGATACCACCGTCAGGTACAAACCATACAGCCACTCACCTTCCAAAGCCTGTGCCTTAAATTGTGAGCAAAGTAAATTGTTATTTTAAGCCATAAACTTTGAGCTGAGGCTTTTATGCAGCTTCAGTAACTGGAACTTAATGCCTGATTTGCCAATGTAACTACAATTTGAATAGATAACTCCATCAATTTCTTTAATTGCAGAAAATAAGTTACAATACTGGTTCTAAATGTGCCATTTAAGGTTATAGAAATTTCTAAACTGTAAATAGCATCTAGATAAGACAGCTGGATAATTGGAGTTTTAGAACTGCTTTGTATTTTCTAAATACTATATTATTATATAGAGAGATTGATTTTTGTAGGTTTTTTTTTCATTTTTTGTACTTTATTTAAGGGAAATCAAATAAATTGTTAAGTCTAACAGCTGACACTCACCCAAAAATTATCATTTGTGTGCTTGCATGCATTCTGTGCATGTTTCCTCTCAGTCCTTTGAATACAACATTTCATCGGTATCAATTTTTGTTGAGGAGAAGTTTGTTTTCAGAGTATCTGTCATTCCTTCCCAGTCAAGTTTTATTTTCTCTCGCTGGTAGCTTTAAAGATCCTTTTCTTCACTTTGCTCTGCAATATCACGACAATGGGCCAGGGGTGGCTTCATTGCATTTATCCTGTCTCGCAGTCTGTGTGTGCTTTCAGCCTGAAGACTAAGGTAATGTTTCAGCTCAGGAAAATCCTTAAGTGTTTTCACTGTGGGTAAGCTTTTCAGCTACTGTCTCTCATATTAGCGATGATTGCATCATAAGTATATTCTCTACAACTCTCAATTTCTTTCTTATTTTTAATTTATCATTCCATGCTCATTATAGGTAAATTTCATAGTATATCTTCCCATACAATATATTTCATTTTGTGTTCAGTGTGAAGATTATAGCACCGTATGTTTTCTTTTTATGTCAGTTACTATATTTCAATACCCAAGGTCTGCAATTTGATTTTAAATTTCATAAGGTCTTATGTGAGTCTATCTTTTTTGTTTGTTTGTTTCATGTTTCTTACTGTGCTTTGGGATACTATTTTCCACTTCCTCTTTTAATATCTTTAACACACTTTAAATTTATTTTTGAAATTGCTCTAATGTTTGCAATTAATTTACTTGCTGCTACTTCTTAATTGTTGATTTTACTGATTGACTTTCTTAGTGTTAGCTTTCCTCACATCCTTGGAATGTTTACAGACTTTCACATGAGAAATCTCCCTCCCTGTCCCTCTCTCTGTCTCTCCTGTCTCTGTCTCCCCTGCTCTCACCCTCCCTTCCTCTTCTCTTCATCTTTGTCCATTGGTTTTGCATTGCCCTCCACCTGGATTCCCAGACCCCATTCTGTAGTAACCCAGGGCTATTCTAGATCTAGTCACTGAGTTAACAGCTAGCTTAATTATTCCAGATATCTAGACATCTAGAATAATTTCATTGCTGCCTCCTTCTTTCAGGGTGAGTAGCTTTATAAAAGCCATAGCTAGTAGAAACAGTCAAAACTTTCTTAGTCTCCCTTTTGCATTGATAGGGAGTCACTCCAGCCCTCATTTCCATGCCAGTGCCTGGTTCTTGCCCTCCCCCCAGTGATTTGCTATCCAATTGCTTTGCCTCACAGGAGTTGAAATGTGATGAGGCCTCTGCTCACTTAGTGGCCTTAACACCTGCACACACATGAGACAATCAACAACTCATGATAAATATACTTTCACTTCAATTTTGCCATGTTTGGAAGAAAAGAGGAAGCTTAAATTATGAATTTACAAAGCCATCTTGACCAGAAATTCCCTGAGAGCATACTATTGTTTATGTTCCTCATAATTATGCATCCCTCATCCTTCAGTCTGGACATCAATGCCTTGGCTCTAAATATCAGGCAACATCTATTTTTTCAGATATCTATACACTGTAAGGGAATGTATAAAGACAATGAAAATATTCATTTTTAAAAAATTCAAAGTCAGTTACTGAAACATGTAAAGTTCACTGCATAAAGAGCTATAAAATGAATAAAAATAAAATACACTTTAATGATACATTAATTTTGTTCTGTGCAAGTCAGACTGAATGAAGAAGACGTGAGCAACAGGAAAATTAGGTAGGAGAAAGTTGTAATGACAACGTGAAGTCAAGGCTTAAATCCTAATGATGACATTGGAATGAAAAGAGTAAACCAAGCAACATAGCAGAAAGGAGTCTCATTATGAGAAAGGACTGAGAAATACAGAAAACTGTACTAAAACATAATGATCATGGTAACGATAAGGGAAACAATAGGAAGAACAAAAATAACAGGTTACACTTGCTAAGTGTTGAGTAAAGTATTTCAAACAGAGGAAAATAAAGCAATGTTAGTACCAGGGACAGAACTTGGGAAAAGCATTTTAGTGAGGAAAATTCACTGAGTTATTGACTTAGTTATAACAATTCTAAGTTTGATGTGATTATAGGCCATGCAAACAGAGAAGCCCTGTGCTGTCCTAAAGCAAGAGGTGTGCATTTTCAGACACTATTGGAGACAAAATGTAGAAAGCGGTAAGGTAAGATGGAGCAGGATCTTGAAGAACACTGAAGAAATAAAATAAAATGAGAGATACAGAGTGTAATTGACCTTAGACTGAGTTACTTTTATCAGTCTACATAATTTTTGAGGACTTAGAAAGTATTTCACATTTTCTTTATCACTCCAGCAAGTAAGTAATGGAGCAACATCTTCTTATATTACTTTTTATTTCTAGATCTTCTTTAATATGATTATTTATGCTCTAATTGTATCGCTTAATTGCCAAATAGCATCAGCCTACATCATTGAATCCCTATGATAAAAGCCACTTTGGAAAACTAAAAATTCCACTGCTTCTTTCTGTAAATCCATTTTCATCTTCATCTGTCATTTAATTCAAAAGAAAGATTATCATTTTATACTTGCAGAAACATAAAGTATGCCTGAATCTATAATTGTCTCTGGAATTATCTCTTCAGAACATCATACAGTACCTTGAAATACAGAGTGACTTAATAAAACTGCAATAATTTTCCCGGACTTTTTTTTTTTTTTTTTCCCAAGCAACGAAGCTCCCAAGAAAAGAGAATTCCCAGTACATGGGGACTGCAGTGACCATTCCAATCTGTTTTCATTGTCGTTTTATTTCCACATAAAATTTTCTAAAACGCTATCATATGCAAAATTTCTAAGCAGATTTCAAAATGAACATATTAATGTGCAGCTAACACACTGTTATTTGAGTCCCTTTCCACCTTGGCACAATTGCCTACTTTGTAGCGTGCTCCATGGAGAATTCTAAAACACTGGGTGGCGCTATAGACTAACAGAAAAAAAATATTTATTTAGCATGAATATAGTTTTTTCTAGCTTCAGTTCATTTTTGCAGTCTTGATATCAACTATCACTAGATCTTATTTGCTGGTCCTTCTGCTATTCCACTCACACAAATGTCTGGTACAAATTGGCCTATTAGCAAGGAAATGTCAACAATGTTGCTCCAGCTAAGAAACATGTTCATAATAAAGCATTATGACAAATAAACTGGAAGAAAATGAAAACATTTGATAGAGAAGCATGTTTCCCTCATGATATTTGTTGGGGGAAAACATTAAACAAATTACAAATGCACAAAGCCAGTGAATTCCAAGGCAGCACCACATTTCTGCACCTGGGTTGTTTGAAACGTGGTGTAATAATGCAGCAAATGGAACAGTGAAGTTATTTAATTTATACTCACCTAGATCTCCCCAGAGTCACTCACACAAATTGAGCTATCTTTTTCAGGAAATTGGATACCAAAGCATGTATATTCAAAACAGGTGAATATGAAGGATTTCTGAATTAGCCGAGCACCTGTTGTACAATTGAAGACAAAAAAAGTACATTGGATGAATATATTAATGGGATATTAAAATCGCTGATTAAAAAATAAAAGAACATAAAATATTTTTATGACAGGTGCTTCCCACTTTTCTCTTATAAATAACATGCATTTTTTAATTAGCAAATAAAGAATAATATTAGCACGTGAATGTCCTGTTTTGCCAGCATTTTCCCTCTGCCCCCACATTTACGTATATGGACAGTTGGTGTAATCATTGGTCCCTTTTACTGCATGAAGGACACTTACATACATATATGCACGTTTTCTATTTCAAGCTAGCAGGACCATGCCATGTAGGTGGTTTGGCAACTTGCTTTTTCAATTAAAAACAGATCTTACACATCTCTCTCTATCAACATGAAGGTCTAATTAGTCATCTTTAAAGCAGCCAAGATTCTATAGTATGCAAGCATTGTAACTTTTTAAGCCATTTTCTTCATTAAATTTTTAGATTTTTTTCCTTTATTACAATGATGCAGGAAACATCCCTGTGCATGTTTAGAATTGCTAAGGCAAAGAGATACACACTTTCTTACGTCTGTCTAATTTTGCATTCCATTCTGCTAGGAGAGTTGCTTGTTGAAATCCGAACACCAGATCTTAAGTGAACAGTACTATTTTTTCTACAAATGTTCCCATATTTAAATGGTGGGATGCTACATTTGTGTTGTTTTTATTGCTGAACATATGTGAGATTATGGATTACTTTATATTCTTATTGAAATTTATGATCTTTCTTCTTAGAATTGCACATTCATATCACCTTTACACATTTTCGTACTGCATTAATCGCACTCTTTACTGTGTAATATGAGACTTTTATATTATGTATATTTACTTGTCTTAATAATAGCCATTGTAACTAGTTATTCTAGCTTGCCATTTGTCTTTTAACATTGTTTACACCATTGTTGATGAATATAAGCTGTAAGCTACTGGTTATATCTATCAATCTTTTTCTTCAGGAACGCTGATGTTGCTTCTTACTTAAGAAAGCATTTTCCACCTCCAAATTTTCAGTATATTCACAATTGTTTTTGACTAATACTTTCATAGTCAAGAATGTTACACTTATCTCTTTAATTATCACATGCATCTTTATAATTTTTGCACATGGCATGTGGGAGGGAATTAACAATCTTCTTTTCAAATGTATAACCAACTCTCCATACAATTTACTAAAAGTGTCATTTTTTACTTGAAACCCTGATCTAATTACAAACTCAATAAGTCTTTTTTGAGGTTTTAAGTAAATGTTTACTTTGTTTGGTTTTATTGTTTATATTTTGTTTTATTATCATAAAACTTTTATCATTATAATCAAATGGTATTAAAACTATTCACCTATGCTTATTTTTAAAACAAATTTGATCACATGGAGATGTCACTTCTCAAATTATAATATAACTAAGTTAAGCTAAACAAGATTAATATTCTTCTTCAGAAAATGTTAAAATGGCTAAAGTTTTTTTTTATTTTTAACTTTTCCATAATTCATACAGTTACCAATTAATATTTATAAAATATTGCCTTTCTCAAGTGATTTAAAAATAACCATCTTGGACCTAGAAACTTACTGTCATATGTTGACATAGGTATGAAACAATTTATATTGTTAAAGAGAACAGATAATAATTTTAACAATTTTGCAATCATTATGTCAGTACTTCAGTGAGCAGGCTAAAATGAGTCTACATAAGTTGACTTTTCTACAGCATAAGGCTAGACAAACTAAATGTTTGTCCTAGTAAGTTAGGTAAAGTGTTTTTTTGGACTAAATAGTAGGTCTTCTGAAACACCTTTACAAACATGATTTTATGATAATTTCTTGACCCAAGAACCTTTTTTATTTGGAATATCTTTAATAGCAAGAACAGCTTTCCCCATCTATTATAATTCTTGATAAAAGTGCAATATTTACAAAAATATAGTGTGAGAGGTGATGAACTATTTTTATTCACATTTTTACCACCAAATATGTGGGTTTTTCCTCACATTAACAAGTTCCTCAACTCTCTGGACACAAACTGCATGTTCTGCAATCCATGTGAATGCTGACACTACTGGGCATCCATGCAGACCCCAGAGACTGACTGAGGGCTCCTTCTCTCAAATCTGCCCTTATACTTCAGGTGCCAGTTCCAAGTCCCAGGGTTCTCACTGACTGCTATAAAGTCTTTTGATAATTTGTTAGAATGACCTATAGAGTTCAAGAAAGTGCTTTACTGCCCTGACCAGTGTGACTCAGTTGAGTGTCATCCCATGAAGTGAAAGGTTGCTGGTTTAATTCCTGGTTAGGGCACATGGTTGCCAGGTTCAGTCTCTAGTTGGGGTGCAGAAAAGAAGCAACCGATAGATTTCAAGGTCCTCTCTCTTTCTCCCCCTGCTCCTTAAAAGTAAATACAGTGTTTAAAAAGAAGAACGTGCTTTCCTTACTATTACTAGTTTATTTAAATGGTGTGAGTCAGGAACAGCCTAATGGAAGAGATGCAGAGGATAAGGTAGAGAGGAAAAGCATGGAGCTTTCCTGTCCTCTGACCACGACACCATCCCAGCACCTCAATGCACTCACCAACCCAGAAGCTCTCCAAACGCCATCGTTTAGGGTTTTTTGTGGAGATTTTAACATATACACATGATTGATTAAACCATTGCTCTTTAATGATTAACTCAATCACCAGAGCCAGCCCTCTTCCTTCCACAAATGTTGGGATGGGTCTAAAAGTTCTAACTCACTAGTGATACCTTAGTTCTTCCAGAGACCAGCACCTGTTCTGAAGTCATCTAGGGCCTTCCTAAGAGTCTAAATGTCACCATATTAAAATATACCCAAGTATGGTTGAAAAGGGTTTGTTATAAATAACAAAAGATGGTCCCATTACCCTTATTACTCAGGAAATTCCAAGGTTTGGAACCTCCCTGTCAGACTGAAGACAAAGACCAAATATGTATTCCTTACTGTATGAAAGAACCACAATAAACATAATTTTCTAAAAATATATTCATGTTTCTAATATATATGTTTATGCAATAAAATAATGTAATACTAATTTTATAATATTTAAGAACTATTATATATATATCAAAATATTAAATACAATTTCTTATAAACAAAACTCATTACAGTCATAATAAAACAATATAATCATCTATGTGATCAAATGTATTGATTAAGCAATGAAATTTAAGCACTGTTTGAGTATTTTCAAATATAAAACACATTCATAAACATAGTAGGTTATAATCCTGTCATAATACATATATTACTCATTCATAATTCAAAGTTTCCTTCAACTTTATTTCATTGTGTTTAAATTAGAGCTTTTAAGCTTTACATTTAAAACCACAAAGATGACAATCAATGTGTTCTAACAAATCAAAAAGAAAATCCATTATATGAGTTATTTTGATTCAATTAAATGTGTTGTTTAGCAAACAAGCACAATATAATCAAAGACACTGAAATTGAGAAGGGGTTGATAGTCACCAGAGGGAGAGGGGAGGGAATTTCAGGGGGAAAGGGGAAGGGTTTGGAGCAACAAGTATAAAGGACACATGGACAAAAACTAGCGGGGGTGGAAATGGGAGGGAGGTGGGGAGGGCTGGGACGGTGGGCTGGAATGGGAGCAAAAGACAGAAAACTGTACAAGAACAACAATGAAAATAAATTAAAAAATTAAAAAATTTAAAAAAGAAAAAAATAAATGTGTTGTTTAGAATATGACTAATTAAAAGCAGTAATTAATTATATCATATTGGTGATTTTATTTTCCCTTTTTGTAAATGTTATTGTTTTAAATATTATGAGATATTATGGTACCTATACTCATAGTGTTCAAATATTAATAGTATGACTTACTCAATATACTTGTCATGCATTTTTTATAATTATTTTCTAAACTAGAATGCTTTTAAGATCATCATTAAAAGTCTAGCCTGTCTAGTCTTCATTTCACATAGGTCTTTATAAACTATGGAATTACTTTAAATATATAAGACATTAAAGTACTATTCAGATTTCTTCAAAACAATATATTTTATATTTACTGTGTCTGAATGTATAAACTTCTAAACAGGAACATTGTATAACTAGATTATTTTAAATTGTACACAAATAATTTAATGTAATAGATAATTATTCTTTAGGAAAGAAAAGAGGTAAGACTGTTAAATTATTTGTCTTAATTTAGCTTTTGTAAATTAGTTTGAAGACTAAGATTACATTTATCTTTTGATATTTTGTTTAGGAGTAATATTGCAAGCACAGATATTAAAGTGTAACAGAGTTTTTCTTCTTATCATATTAATCGATGCCAACATAAAATCAGGAGAACTGCATGACTTTTTTGTACATAGAGTCATATTTCAAAGGCTTTAATATTGATGTATTTGAGGAAAACATGAAGTACCCACTTCAATATGGGTATGTCTACACTAGATTTTGCTGAAAAGTTTTCATAGCAATGTATAAGTTAAGCTAGCATGAGTTAGGCTATTCAAAGCAGAATTTTTGGTATTTTAAAACTCAAACTTTAGGCCATTTCTGATGGTAGCATATTTTAAAACAATGCATTTCCATATCTACAGTTAATGAATAATGTGAGTAGTATAGTCATACAGACTTCCAATGTTTCTAACAAAGTATTATTTGAGAAGATTTAAAATGTCACTGATTCTTCAAATGCCTTTACATATAATGTCTAAACTAGTCCTGTTGCTTGATCTACCCTGCTTCTCCACATGCAACTATCTATCCATCTCATAAAGACCAGAAAATGTTCTACCTACCATGTGGTGTTGCCTTGGTTGGTTAGCTCTCAGTACTCTTTTCTAACGAAAGCCAATTTTGTGTCTCAGTAATTTCAAAGAGTGCAAGTACTGGAAATTTGCATCCCGGGTCCTTAGGAAATTAAGTTAAATTGAAAAGTTTATGACATAAACTGAACAGTAACCTGTTTGCCAGCCTCATGTTTATTTTCCCCTACCTGATTTGAATTTATGATCTGTTGCCTTAAGGGATTTTGTGGCTGGCACTGTTCCAATTATAGAGATATTCATCTGGATAGCTTAGGCCAAACAAGCATAGTCCTTTCATTCTGTACCACAGAATTCAACATTTGGTTGTAAATTAGGGTGGTGAGAGAATAAACACAGATCTATGCGCACCTTTATAAAATTTCCTGCTATAGATTTAAGGTCTTTGAAATCATGAACTGTTTCTCCTGTTTTGTTTTTATCCAAAATAGTAAAAATGTATTAGATAAATGTTTGTTTACCATTAAAATTATAAAAATAATTATTGCATAAAATTGTTCGGGTTAGACAATTCATATATGTAAAATTATTAGAATAAAACAATGCATGGCACATAGTATTTTATATATAATTATTATTTTTTTAGAATTTAGAGGATAGTCAGTCAATTTTAGATAGTAGCTGCCTCCAGTGTGAAAGATGATAAAGTAAGTCCTAATCAGGAGAGATGTTGAGTATTTTTTTACCTTGGGAACACACACCTCTCTATGTTATTTCTTTAAAAAACATAATAATGATTAAATTACATTTGATTAATTTTGTTTGCTAGATTGTTTTTCCCACTAAATACCAAGTTTAGTTTAATTCGGGCAATATTGTTCCTACTTTTTAAAATATTTATTTACAATAATCAAAAATTCATGATAAAGAGAAACAAATGTTGTAATACAGTTAATTGGGGTAACAGAAGAAAATTTTGTAGGGCAGAAACTGCCAGCCTCCCCAAAAAGTTTAGGAGTGAGAGAAGTGGTAATAAATAATTTTAAAAAAGAATAGGAACAAGTCATAAATGTCACCCACATCTGAATGTTTTGTAAAATTCTCAAGTTTTGTACTTCTACAGACAGAGGACCTGGTAAACTTTTACTTAGCTTTTTAATTGGTATCATGTTAAAGCAACCAGTATTCAGGGATACGCAGTTGGATTATGTCAAGAACAATGTACATAGTTTAATAGGGCTAGAGTTTTGATGGATGAAAGGCACAGAACAAACATGAGAGATAGTCTACCTTAAACTAAAGTGTTTTTGTGTTGCTGTTGTTGTTACCAGTAATGGGGAGCAATTGTAAAATTTTAAGCCGGTAATGCATTCATCAAATTGCATTTTAGAGAAGATGTTTTGGATTCATTAGGTTAAGTTTATATATTCATCCATTTAAGAAATATTTGTTGTCATAGATACCAAGCATTGCTCAACATGTCATTAGAAGTGCCAGATAATGCTCACAACATAGCAAAATGAACAGGACAAAAAACAATCCTTTTTCATGGAGCTGATAATCTAGAATAATTTGACAATAAACAATGAAACACATAAGCAATAAGATATTAGGGAGTGATGGTATCATAAAGGAAACAAGCAGAATGAAGTGACAGAGTGTAACTGATGGGTGTGATAAACAGCGAGAAAACGGAATACCATGGTGAACGAAGAGCTTGTTGAGGAGAAACATCAGCCCAGTGTGCCTGAGACCAGTATGAAGAGAAAGAAGTTACCATTTGAAGCACTGGAGCCAGAGGAAAAAAGATGCAAAGAGCTAGAGGAAGGAATAATGAGGCATGTCAGAGGAATGGAAAGAAAGCCAATGTGGATACAACAAATTATATGAAACAAAAAAGTGATACTACTGGAGATTTAAGAGCTAATTTAACAGCTCATGTAGCGTGTCATAGCACAGAACATGAGAAAGACTATAATTGTTTTAAGAATGGGATTCTATTGTATGGTGTTCAAAAATGGGATGATATGATCTTAATTGTATGTTTAAGACATAACTTCAGCCGTTGATTAAATTGCGAAGGAGACTATCTGAAATAGGGAAACCAGTCAGGGAGATGTCAGAGGTTGCCAGGTGAGAATTAGTCATGGTTTATCCTAAGTCGTAACAGAGGAGATGGCAAACATGCAGGTAGAGCTGCAGGCACTTACTGATGGGATGGATGAAGAAACGGAGAGAGCAAAAAAAGTAGAAATCACAAATGGATTCCAGGGTTTTAAACTAAGAAAACAGATGGACGGAATATATATCACTAACTGGAGTGGGAGTAATTCGGGGCTGGTGTAGGTAAGGCCCCACCCAGTACTTACACAGCTTCATGAAAAGATGCAAGTGGCATTGCAGGGCTGTGATGATGGAAAAAGAGACCAGGTTATTCTGAAGACTGCAAACAAAAATGAAGTAATGATGTCTTTCTCCTTTTATCAAATATTCATTTCCAAAGATTAATTGTTCTCAAGTCTACTCTTTTACTGACCAACGTTCTTAGAGTTTATGGTTTTCCCCTAGTAGTACTAATACTTACCATATTGTGTTACTGTGAGAAAAAAAAATCAGATGGAAATGGACTTTGTATAGTAAGGTTATAAAAATTACTCTTTTGTAAATACATTGGCAAATTTATATGATTCAATATAGTAAAATACAAAGTATCATAAATATTATTAAGCAGAATGTCTTTAATAAATTTTAATGATCAATTTATTATGTGCTAGGTACTCCTTTAGATGTATTTAACATAGATGTGAAAAAAATAATTGCTCTGCTCACATCAAATATTTTATTAAGGATTTTATTAAGTTTAGAAGAAAATCAAAAGACATAAATAATATGCAAGTAAATAATTCATTCAATAAAGATTTACTGAGCACTAATAACATTCTAGGTACTTGTTATAGGTGCAGGAAATACAGGCATTTAACAGACAAAAATCTCTTCCCTTATGGAAATTACTCTTATGCAGGCAGGCAAACAAAAACAGATGAGATCAAATTCTGAGAAAAGATTTATAATATAGTGATGTGGTATGAGACTCAGTGGGCAACAATTCTGACTGGTTAGAAAGTCAGTCACATATTATACTCAAAAATAGGGGATTATACAAAGGTGTGACTCTTTGAGAGTCACCTTGGTGTATGTCTGCACCTGGTGGTAGAGTCCCCAAACACTAAGCCCAAAAGGTTGAAGATATTCTAAAACATACAAGATTGCTGAAAAATGTCGACATGCTTTCAATAAAGTTTCACTGTCATACAGTTTCAAAAATAGTATACAATGTAAATATTCATATTTAAGAAAATGAAATTTTAACCATTTTAAATAAAATAGCATTCACAATGATAATAATAATATATTGCTTGAGAATAAAGTATCTTACATTTAAAATGATCAAAAGACATAATGTTAAAGAGAAACTGGTTTTTTTTTAGTTTCCTAAATAGAAATCACAATAACAAAGCAGGAAAGAAGCTGATAGACTAGTAGCGACTAATCATTGCCATTGGTTTTCATACAACACTAAAGGACAGGTTGCAGTTAACATCTTATCCCTTTCACTGTTTCTCCTCCCTCTGACAGGCTCCTAATGTCCAGACCCGTGTCATGTAAGTCTCTCCACCAAGAGTGACTAAGCTAAAAATCCTCAGTCCATTACATGATATAAGTTCATATAACCTAAGTCCCTTTCTCAAGAGATGGGTAGAGTAATAGGAAGTAAGAGGACTTTAAAGGCAGATAGATAAGACTGGAATTCCACTTATTAGCTAAGGGACCTTGATTAAATTCTGGAATCTCACCGAGGCTTTAGGTCTTCATCTGTAAAATGGAGATACGACTATTTGTCTTATGGAGTTACAGCAAGCCTGAAATAAGATAATATATATAATTTATTGAACATAGTGTTTTACACATAGAAACTCAGCTTAATAAGTTTCAGATTTTCTCAAAAGTACTGAAATCGTCCCTTCACCCACCTTAGTCCCATCTTACTATGCTTTTAGCATAAAAAATTGTGATAGTTAAGTTAATTAACAATTGTATTCCTGGCTGATAAATCAGACACATCATAGCTCATCATTTTTCAGTTATGAGAATGGTAACTTTAAAAATAAATGATCATTTAAATTCACATTAGCACAATTCTTTTTTGGGCACATTTTTTTGCTAGATCCCAAGACACATGGTTTTCCACAGTTGCTCTTAAAATAAAAAAATACAAAAACTTGACAGATAACTCTTCTTATCAAATGGTCCTGCACTATTTTATCAGCAACATTTTTCATTATTCTTTCCCACTCATGAAAAATTAGTTACAATTTTTCCATTGCACCACCTTCATTTGTATCTGTGAGAATGGCGTTTTCTCTTCCTGCTACTCCCTCTCCATGCCTCTTCAGCTGTCAGAGCCCGCTCTGCTGCATGGATAGTGCATAGGTCATTCTCTGTTCCCATAGAGCCACTCAGATTTCCGTTCTGCAGAAGAATGTGGACTGGGAGACCTTTGAGATTAGGGTTGTTTCCTCATCTCTATCCTCTCACATCTAAGGCAGAGTCTGGTTAATCAGCACTAAATAAACAATTAATGAAATAAAAGTAAAACCAAAGTGTTCAAATTAAAATGCACAGATAACTGCTGACACACTTTAGTAGTATGTAGAACAATTAAGAAGTTTCTGTATCTGTTTGGGATTGAATATCTGTGTCTCCTCTCCCACATTCTTATGGAGAGAAGGTGATAAAAGGTAAATAAGTTCTTAAGGGTGGGGCTCTAATTGGAAAGGACTTGTGCTCTGTTAGAAAGAAAAGCAAAAACAAAAAAAAGGCATCTGAGCTCTCTCTCTGCTTCACAGAGAGGATGAGAAAGTGACCCTTCTGCAAGCCAGAGTGTGAATTCTCACCAGGAACCACTTTGGCACCTTAATTCTAAATTGCCCAGTCTCCAGAACATCGAGAAAAAAACATTTCCACTGTTTAAGCCAGTGTGTCGTATTTAGTGATGGCATTTCAAGCTAAGATAAAACCCAACTACACCTCGCATAATATGGTAGATTTTATACTTTAATATAAAGTGAACAAATTAAGTCTTCACCTGAAAAGCCTGCTAGTAGAATGTGTGTCATTAGTTTGCCAAAGCAAAATTAATATTAATAAATTGTGGAAAATAAAACATCATTTGACATTTGAGACTTAGCTAAATAATTTAAAGATATAAAGGCATAAAATCTATTTAAAAAATCTCACTGGCTGCCAAGGATTCCAGACAGATTTGCGTTGCTTCAAGTTGTACACATCCCACATAGTATTTGTTCTACTTAGGGCAGTGACTTTCAACCTTTTTCATCTCGTGGCACATACAAACTAATTACTAAAGTTTGCCAATATGACAAAAATAAGTATAATTTTGATTCATTCACACCGGACAGCTATTGCTGTGTTGGCTGTTGTCATTATTTTTATTCGACAATCTAAGTGAAAAGAGGTCAGGGACCCTGACTAAATAGTCAGGTATTGCAAGTTTTAAAAATTCTACTACACTCTAGTGTGTCCACCATAGCACATCAGTTGAAAATTGCTGACTTGGAGTATTTTAGCCAAGTAGAGTCTGTTTTTGAAATCCAAATTTTAACATTAATAAAGCTGTGAGCCAGCTTCTTCTCTAAGGAACTCACGGTGAAAATATTTATGCAGGTATTTCTTCCTTGAGTCAATCTGAGATTGAATTCTCCTCATATTCTACTTTTATTATTTTACCTAAAAACACAAGACACTTTATTTCAAGATGTAGCTTCTAACCACATCAAGAAATGTTAAAGCAACCAGGAATGGACAATGCAGAGCTGGGTTTTGCAGACGCCCATGGGTGGCTATTCTGGGTTCTCCTAATGTTTTATTGACATGAGTTAGGGCTCCACATTTTTAAATAAATTAAAACAAATATTACAAAGTAGTCATCAGGAATTTTTCCAGAGGAAAGAATCTCTATGTCATAATCCATACCTCTTCCCAGATAGGGGGGGGCTTATGTAGTTAATCGACTAATATATCTCAGTCTCTTTCAGCTCATGCCCATATTTCTTGAAATAGCAGGCCAATACATTACAAAGGTTTTGGTCTTATAGATGATGTATTGATGGAAACATTCTTTTTCATAATGTCTCATTTATTGTCAGGACTTGAAAGAAATTTATGAAATGTAATGGAAAGCAGACCCCTGTTAATTCCTGGCATTCTGGAGAGAATGATACAAGGCAGATGGTCTCATCTCACCCTCACACCGACCCTGAACAGTTGGATTTACCCCTGTTTCACAGAAGCAAAAGTGGAGTAGAGAATTATTGAGTAACTTGCTCAAAGCTGCATTGTCAGTAAGTGGTAGAGACAAGATTTGAATTGCATTTCCTTTAGAAGTTTTGATAATATTTTTACAAAATTGAGAAGTAAATAATTATAAGGATGATAATGAAATAAAAGTTCTTCTCTTCCTCCAAAACTCTTATGATATTGATAGATATATAATCTTTCACCTGAACATTTAAAAGCAATCCAAAATATCTACAAAATATATTAAGTTGCATGTCCATAAATAGAATATACAGTTAAATAAGGGAGGAAAAATACACACACTACTAAATTCTTGAGTTTACAAGCAAATCCATTTATTCAACATTGCTTATTTTATATCCTAAAAATAATAACATATATGTAGTGGATGAATATTTTCCTTTTTATTCTACAATGTCAGGCTATGCTACATGTCACTATTTTAAGTAGTATATTAATCCTAATTTTGAAATGAAGAAATTGAGTTTAAGAACATTGAGAGACTCATCCAAGATCGCCTAGCCAAAGGATGTCAGTGCTGGATCAAGAATCCAACTTTTGCACTTCTGTCCCAGAAAACTTAAAAAAAAAAGTCTTCAATGCTAGAGCAAATGCCAATTCTTCCTCCACAAAGCTGTGAGTAAGTCACCTTCAAGCTATAAGTAATCCATATATCTTACAGTAAAAAATGTTAATATTCATTAATCAAAGCATTTGCATATTGAATTTGTTACCAAAGTAAAAAAAAAAAAAACATACTGTGAATAAATATTTAATTTCCTCCTAAGGGCACCAAATATTCATCTTCTATACATTGTATATACAGGAAGAAAAGTTTGCCAAGGAAAAAAGCACCGGAAGGGCTCAATGTTAGACTGTTTAGATTTACAAATTCTAGGTAGTAGCAATGTTGGTAAATATAGCCCATTTGTCACTTTATATTTTAAACTCAGAATGAAATTAATATGACTTCTCATCCTCACAGTGCATACTGATTATGAAACCAATAAAATTTAGATCAACTATTAAGTAAAAGGACTGATATAGACAGAAAAAAAGGATATAGACTACTAGAAATTTACTAAAACTTTAATTTGAAACAAAATGCTAAAAGAAGCTACTAAAAATGCTTAACACCTTCAGAGTGCAATCTCATTTTCAGTTACACCCCCATTTATAGGACCAGCATAAAGATGTAGTATTAATGTGTTTATAATAGGTTTTACAGACATTTGAAAGAGATGTTAAGGTTATATATGGTACAGATAGCTTTAAACACTTCAAAATGTTGCCTGATTTTTTTGTGAGTAAAACTTACAAATGTAGAAATTGCTTCTCACTCATATAATCTAATGATTACTCATATTGAGTTGGCCAAAAAAAATGTGATATTTTCATAAAATAAAATACACATTTTTTCATTTTCACCATAACTTTATTGATCGGGATATGTTGCGTATGTTGGCTATCTCTCGCATGGTGTAACATTGATTGTTCTCAATTGATTAGTTGTTGATTGAGTAGTCAACTTTCTCAATTGATTGATTAGAAACAGACTAAAAAGACAATAGAAAAATCAATAAAATGAAGATCTAGTTTTTTGAAAAGATAAACAAAATTGGCAAACCTTTAGCCAGACTCATGAAAAAAAAGAAAGAAATACTTGATTAAAATCAGAAATGAGAGAGATGTTATAGCTGATACCACAGAAATACTAAGGATCACAGAGACTACTACGGACAATTATGCATCAAAAAATTAGACAACCAAGAAGAAATAGACAAATTCCTAGAAACATACAACCTCCCAAGACTGAATCATGAAGAAATAGAAAATCTGAACAAATTACAAATAAGGAGATTGAGTCAGTTATTTAAAAAAATCTCCCAATAAGCAGGAGCCTTAGATCAATTGGCTTCACTGGTGAATACTACAAGGATAAATTTATCTTCAAAGTAGGATTTTTTTGAAGTTTAAAGTAGCAGTTTACCGTACATTGGATAAAATTGGAAAATAAGAATCTAACCGACAAAAGTTTACTTATGCGTAATTTAAAAGTTTATAAAGGATTAAGATATTTTAATATATCACATACTTCACTACAAGTTGAAAATTAACTTTACACTTCTTCTGCCTTGCAGATACCTCCTTCACTTACAAAACTGTACATTTAAAAGAGGAACTGATTTTGTTTTCTTGTTCGTTGCTATTGTTGTGTAATATCAATGAACACAGAAAGCATGAGTGCCAACCAAATAGATCCACTAAGTGACATCTGGCTCTCATCCAGGCTGACACGATAAGGGAAACCAATTAGATATTGCATAAGAACACATCACTTTGAGTTTTTTCTTGCCTTACTTTCCCTTTTTTCATTACTTTTACTGCTTGGCCCTATACATCCTTTGTAAAGTGTTAGTATTTTAATCCTTGCTTCAATCACTGTTATTTTGGGACATTACTTAAGACATTTAATTTACACTTGAAAATTAAACAATGTAATATCCACATTAACAAAATCAAATTTAAAAAATCTATATAATCATCACAATAGATACAGACAAGTCAATTAATAAAATTCACAATTCAATTTATAATAAAATTGCTGGCAATCTATCAATAGAGAAAATTTTATTACCATAATAGTTAATATCTAGAATGGATATAAATAAAAACATCATCATAGTTAATGATGAAATAATAAAGAAATTATCTGAACTGAAAGTATACTAAAAATGTGCCTCAGCATTTACAATCAATATGATACTAAACATTTCATTTAATGCAAGAAAAATAAAAGTAAGTATTAAAAAAGAAATATAACTTTGATCATTTTTGACTAAAAATTAGTTACATTAGAAATACATAATCTAAAATACATCAACAAAATTAAGAGGCAATATAATAAGGTCTCTTCACAAAATTTTAACATACAAATAACTGTATTTGAAGAAACAATATGAAAATAAAATATTTAAATATAATCACATTGACCATTAAATCTAGTGAGAATTTTTTAAACTATACAAAAATCTATGAATATTATTTTTATTGAGGAATTAACCTCAGATATCATTATTTCTGTTTAATTTTTAACACATTTCTTCTTTTTTCCTTTTTTTTTTTTTTTTTTTTTTTTTTTTTTTTTTTTTTTTTTTTTTTTTGCATCTCAATTTTCATAGCAGCACAGTTTACAATGGCCAAGTGCTGGAAGCAACCTAAATGCCCACCAATAAATGAGTGGATAAAAAAACTATGGTACATTTACACAATGGAATACTATGCAACAGAAAGAAAGAAGTAGCTCCTAGCCTTTGCAATAGCATGGATGGAACTAGAGAGCATTATGCTAAGTGAAATAAGCCAGGCAGTGAAAGACAAATACTATATGATCTGACCTGTAAGTGGAACCTAATCAACAAAACAAACAAGCAAGCAAAATATAACCAGAAACACTGAAATAAAGAACAAACTGATAGTAACCGGAGGGCAGAGGGAGAAAGATAATGGGAGAAAATAGGGGATGGTCCATCAAAGAACATGTGTAAAAGACCCATGGACAAAGCCAAAGGGGGTGGGTTTGAGGGTGGGAGGTGAGGATGGGTGGGTTGGAAGGCTGTGGTGGGGTGAAAATAGAAAGAACTCCACTTGAACAACATTTTTAAAAAATCTATAAATGTTATTAAGATAAAATTTCTTAAAATTTTAAGAATATATGATGTCCATGCATGAAGTAATTCAGTACTGTAAAGAATTAATCTGTAGGATTCATTCAACATAAACATAAACAATGTAGAGGTTTGCTGTATGTGTATGTTTATGTAGATGTGTGTTGAAATTTGTTTACTTTATTTTCAAATTTACACAGAAGTGAAATGACTAGCCAAGATAATATCAATGAAGCAAAACACTGGCAAAAGACAACTCAGTATGATATTCAAGACAACTCTTGAATATCAAGATTTATTTTAAAGCTGCAGTAATTAGGAAAGTATTCTATTTGGTGCAAGGAGAACCTAAATAAATTAATGGAACACAACATTTAATTTATGTCAAAATGGCATATCAGAGCAGCAGGAAGTTTTCACAATAAATTGATTTTGATCAACAGAATATATATCCATTGATCCTAACCTCACAAAATATACACAAAATCAATTATATATGAATTATATACATAGAGGTAGAGCATTACACTTCTAAAAATATTAATTAAAAAGGAAAAGAATAATAAATTGATGTAGATAAGAAATGTATATTACAATCATAATAATATCAGTTTTATTAAGTTATAAGTTATGTAGAGTAAAATTTATCTTTTTTGATATATAGTTTTATGAATTTTGAAAATATAAAGTTCACTTTTTAAAAATCACAACTTTCACTAACTGTAAAGAAAGTTATGATAAACTGGACTGCAATAAAATGTATGAAATATTGCTTTTAAAGATATTATAAAACAAATAATCAAGCCACAGAGTAGAAAAATATTTGAAATTCATATATATAAATTATTTGACAAGGACATGTATAAAGACCCCATGGACAAAGCCAGAGAGAGGGGTATAGGATCGAGGGTGGGGCAGAGGGGAGTGGTGGGAGGGAAATGGAGACAACTGTACTTGAACAATAATAAAAAAAATTGAATACAGAATATATAGAGAGAAGCCCTGAAGTAAAAGAAAAAAGAAAATTTTATTAAAATGAGGAAGAGATATGAACAGATATTTCAAATCAAAAATATTCAAATTAAAAACAAATTAAAGTATGTTACAACTCATAAGAGACATGGGCATTAACACCACACTTTTGATTACATCCACCAATGCAAAATTAAACGTAGCAAGTCAAGTTTTAGCAATAATGTAAGTAAACAGAACTCTCATTTATTTCTCATGTGAGAATAAGATGGTACCAATGCTTTGGGAAGCTAATGATATCTACTAAAGCTAAAAATAGGCATGCCCTATGACCCAGCAACTCCACTGCTAGTATAACCCAAGAGAAAGACATTCCAAAAGATGTATACAGACTGTTTATAACATGATTCCTTATAACAATAAAAAACCTTAATACTACTCAAATGTCCATTTATAATAAAATGGATTAATGTGCAAAAGTGGCATGTTCACACACAAAGGCCTTTTACTACACCACAATATCAATGAACAAACTATATTTATATTCAGTGACTTGTACAAACCTCACAAGTATAATGTTAAGTGAAAGAGGCAAGTCACAAAAGAATGTACAATCTTTTATTACATTTAAATAAAATTCAAAAGAGGTCAACTAATCTATGGTTTGAGGAATAAGGTAGTGCTTACCTTTGCAGAGACTATAGAGGGGAGCTGAGGACAAGAATAAGTTTCTGCCTCATTGAAGTTATACAGATGGTTCAATTTTAAATAGTTCATCAAGCTTTATACTTAGTATTTGTTTGAATTTTTATGTGCATGGTATACTGTTGGGAACCGCCCTGAGTGGTTTCAGAAGCTGTAAATACCCCCAACCCATACCCCTGCTGGCTAAGGCTGAGTAAAAAGACCTTGGGACCATAAGCACTAAGATAAGCTTATCTCCCTGGCAGGAGCACTGCCCGTGCCCACTTTACTTCGCCCTGCCTGGCCCCCAGAGCATGACCAGTTAGCCAATGATGGGTAAGATTCCTCAAGGGAGGGATGACCTAAGACAGGAGGTCATAAGGGCACCCTCAGGGGAGGACTTGGGGGGTAGAAAAAAGAGGTGATGTACCCTCACCCCTTGGCTTTGACATAGCCCAAGTCCTCATTCTGTCTGCAAGAAGTGTCCTAAACTCTTGGCTGCCTTACTTCCCCTGGTCGACCTAAGCCTGAAACAATGCCAGAGGTAGGTGCTGTCCTGTGCTGGAAAGGGCACATTCCCCAGGGCCATCAGGCCTAAGAAAGAATTCGTAAAATCCTGTGAAACCTGCTTTGCTAATACCCTCAATTTAAATGATAAGCGTCCAAGCCTGAAATGAGTTTGTTTCCCCGAAGTTTTATGGCCCTTTAACAATGTGACCCTGACTCTAAATAAGCCCTCAGAGATCTTTGAATGTTATCTATTGTTTGATCCTTACTGTCTGACAGTGATTGATGAGCTTTATGTATACACCCTGTATTCCTATGCAAATAAACCCAATAAAAGCCCATTGAGGAACAGATTCCTGGCCCTCGTTCTTTGAGAGATAAGACCACCTTTCCTCCCCAAGCAGATCATGTCTTGGTAAACTTATTCTCATCCATGGTGGCCAATGTGGGGTGGGGGGGGGATGCTGCAGGCAAAGCCCCCCCTCCCACAGTACACTAAAATAAAATATTTGTTAAAGTGGGTTGGAATTTTTGGTAGATCCTGTTTTTTTTTTTTTTTTTTAATTGTAATACAACCACGTTAGATTAATTGCCATGAAGGAAATTTGACACATATTATGTGCTATGTTTATAAGTAGCTTTGAAATCTCCCTGGAGTATCACTTGTTCTGTAGTACCAAAAATACATGAACACCATAAAAAGATAGTAATCAGGTTATCTCAGCCTATCAAATCTTGTTAGCTTCTAACAGCAAATAGTAAGAGAGTACAGTGGGCACCAATTTGGGTGTCCAGCCTTCTTTTCAGGACCTGGCTGCCATGCACACAAGTTTGGTTCCATGTGTCAATATTTCTTTTCTGTGGTTCTACTCCCTGGCTGTAGGTGACCAAATACAGGTGGGAATATCACCTAAACTGGGAGGTTTTGATTCTATCCCTTGAAAACTTTGAATTTAACCTGAAAGATAGCAAACAATGAGCTGGCCAATTAAATAAATATGATATAAATCTGGAAGCTATTAATGGACAGTTCCCACTCCTTTTGACCAAGAAGCAGAAAATGCCAGTCTACAAAGAAATGAGAAAAGAGGAAATGTGCAGAAATAAAACTTGAAATTCAGGGAAAGAGATCTGCTGGGTTTCCATTATAAAATTCCAGTTTCTTGGTAAGGTTCAATTTTATTTCAGCCTTGGATTATACAAGCATTTCCATTGTTATTACTATATATATAGATATAGATATAGATATATATAGTTATATATATAGTTATATATATATATTTGTTCCTTTTGTTTTAATGACAAACTTCATTGATGTCATAATTTTATCTAGGATACTTACTTGCACATCTGTGCATGACAGCTAGTGGAAAGAGGAGCAACACAAGTTAAATGCACATGAATATCAAGAAATTTAGATTTTAGAAATTAGAGTGTCTTGGTTAGTCAATTATATATGTAAGAAAAATTTTAAATGACAGATATTGCAAGCATATTAATAGACTAAATTAGAGTTAAGTCTCTAAGTCTTTGTCCTCATTGATAAATCATGTCATCATAATTGTATGTTTAGGGAGGGAGAAAGAGAGGGAGAGCAATATTAATGTGGGAGAAAAACATTGATCTCACCGGCCCCAAAACTGAAGACCTAGCCTGCAACCCAGCCCTGACCAGGAATCAAACCAGTGGGACAGTGCTCAACCCACTGAGCCACACAAACCGAGGTAGCCACTATAATTGTAGATTCACACTTTAGCAGATCATCATGTTGTGGTGAAGGTTTATACCAATGCTAAGTGTTTATACAGAATCTACATCCCTAAATTGTCTTTACAGGTCTTTTCATCACTATGTGTAAAAAGCACCCCTTAAAGTGACTTTATTGTTTAGCTGCAATTTTAGTTAACATGCAATCGTAATGACTATGTATGATGCTAACTATGAGCATAATATGTAGGTTATAGAATAATATGTGTGTCACAGGGGCAACATGAGAATAGAAATAACCCATTCTTTATATTTTTGAATAAGTAAGAACTATACAGTTCTACTTCACCGGAAATTTAAAAAAATCAAAATAAAGTACTCTTGTGCATTACATGAAGGAATTAGGGATGATGATGATGATAATAGTGTCAATAAACTTGTTTCAGGGAATATATGAATTAAACATTATTTAAAAAGCAAAAAATAAAAAGCACTTTATTTTAAATAAAATTATTGATTGAAGTAAATTCTCTTTAGCTATAGTTCCTTATAGAAAGTATGATCCAATGAGACTTACAATAAACTGCCATTTAACTATATTGCTGTAAGCCACTCAGCAAATAATAAAAACTAAATTTCAATGTTTTGCCTCCCTTTGATAAATTGGGGTAACAACTAGTGATCACCAGTGGCTTAAATAGAAATCTTACCCCTTTCTGCATTGCCATCTTGTGATAGAGCCACTGTTATTTTCATAATCAATAGGTGGAGGCACAGGGTCCAAGTCAGTATGGTTGAAAAAATCAGTATGCTGACTTTGCAGTTATACCCTTGCTCTGGGGCTAACTAGCTGTGTGACAAAGGAGGGTTTACAGTTTTTTCTGAATGCTGTTTTCCTATTTTTAAAACTGAAGAAAATGGAATGCTTTTCACTTGATGTTTCTTTTTATAATGTTAAACAATCACAATAAACTCAACCATTTGATTTCTTCTCATCTGCACCAAGTAGCTCAATTTCCTTAGAAAAGTTCACACACTAACAACAGAGAACAAAGAAACACACTCTAGGTAATCAACCACACATACGTGCTCTCTCACTCTTAAACTTCACAGCAGCAAAATGAAACCTATTTGACAATCCTAAAACATGGACTCCAAATAATAATAAAAGCAATTAAATCAGTACACATCAATTTTGCCAATATGAAAGTCGGTTTCATTCTCTTGTGTTAGAATAGGTCTTTGTCTTTGTTTGGTTTGGTTTGTTTTTATTTTCTGAAGCTGTCTTGCCTTCCAAGTCCCTAATCTCAGCAACTTTGGGGACATTTTACTGTATATTAATTCCACTTATTTTTGTTTATTCAAATACTGCCTGAAACATACCTTTCAATAATTTTAATACTGGTTCAAGATTTCCTGTTAATAGCTTTTGCAGTAATCTGTGTAGGAGGTAAATAGTTTGGAAGATAATAGCAGTGGGGATAGACGGAAATTTTTGTGTTCACCCGCGCACATCTATACAAACCCACATATAAACATGCAAGGAATACATATGTAAATATATATAATATAATCAATTGATATTTAAGTAGAAATTACAACTGACTAAACTTAACAAATCAGTAAGCAGAAAAAGCAGGACAAGAAAGAATATAGTGGAACAAAGTATAATACATTAATAATAGGGGAAGGAGAAAGGAAGAATGTGGCTTATACTCTTGCAAGAAGTTTGGCTGTTAAGTAAAAGGCATCAAAGGAAGGTAGAAGGTGAAAATCAAAAATATTCTGAAGTGAATTTTGAAAGGAGATGGTGTTTTGTTTTTATTTTGTTGTTATTTTTGAGCCTTGCCACACTAATGCACTTATGGGAAGGAATGGGTAGAGGGAGAAAAACTGAAGATCTGAAAGAAATGAAAGAACTCATCATATCTTAAGAGTCACATCCATGGAGATGTGTAAGGACTTCCACAGAAGACAGTGGAAGGATTGACCTTATGCAGGTAAGAAGAACATACCTTTGAGTATTAAGAGAAAGAAAGTGGAAAATGTGGATGCAAGTACAGCTATTTGTTACGAATAATGGTAGAAGCTGAAGGAATTTCAAAAGGATGATAATGCAGCTGTTGGAATGTACCATTCAGTTCTTTCTTCAAGAGAGAAACTGCTGTGAGGAGTATAGTTAGCTGACAGTCTCTAGCCATTGCACCTTCATAATCCACCAGTGCTTACTTTGAAGTCACTCACTGCCTCAGGTACATCCAGTTAATGGCTGAGCACGCTGAAGTATTAGAGCCAGGCTATTCCAGCCCAATGTAAGCCTCCTTAAAAGGGACATTTTTGTTCTGGATCTCCTTTTTTTATTTTTATTTTATTGTTGTTCTTGTACAGTTTTCTGTCTTCTACTCCCGTCCCTGTTGGTCATACAAAACTTTCTGAGTTACACTGCAGCCGATTCCTTTCACAAATGTAAGACCTGCACTGCATGCAGTCTGAAGACTTTCTCCACCTACTCCTTCTTCCTCTGTATCTTTCACAGGTGTTTTCCCAAATAAATCTTTTGCATCTTTGATTCCATCTCAGTATCTTTTTCTCAGAGGACCTGAGCTGACAGAGATAGATTATTTCTCTTTGGTGGAAGATTGTATGTTTTTTAAAAATAATAATAATAGCTATACAAATTTTCAGGGTAGACCAAAGAAAGCATTTTTTGCTTGTTAGATATTTAAACATATCAACAAGCTATAATAAGCAAAAAAACAGAAAATTATGAAAGATGAATTAAATGTTATAAACTTTTTAGTAATAAAAGTGCACACTACTAAAATATAATTTATAATAAAGAGGATATCATAGATGATATTGAAACAATTTCTATTTGAACAAAAATAAATTTTGGACCCTCAAATCAAATTGTATACTATATAACATTACAAACTGAGTAATGAAATAAAAATATAATGTAAATAACATCAAAAAATAGAAAAAGGTGATGAATATATACATAAAATCATTGCAATGTAGAGTTGTATTTAATCCTTAAAGCAATGGAAACATTACAAATGAAATTAAGGATATATGTGATTACCACTAAATTTAAACATATACATATCACAAACTTCCTAAGCAAACTTGAAGATGAAACATATTAACAAAATTCAATAGACATTTGTACAAGCATTAATGTCATCAACATAAACATTTCGTTGAAAAATTTCTATTTAAAAAGTTGAGAAAAATGGCAGCTAGAATCTTTTGAACACGGTATTTGCATAGACAAATGAGGAAAATCAATTCGGAATCATCAGTTAAGGATGTAGAAAAGTAAAATGAACCTTAGAGTGTTTAGGAGAGTTGATATTCATACAGAAAGCAGGCCTTGGAAGGCAGATACCTATCAACAGGTTATGTTAAAGAATTAGCCTGCCTCAATCTGAGTCCAGTTCTAACACATAAGTAATACATCAATTATTTATTTTTGAACAGATTTCATATGTATTTTAAAGTAACAATCTTACTGTTTTACATTTTATTCACTGATCTTATTTACTCAGAAAGTATGTTTTATTTTACAAAATAATTGATATTTTATTGTTTTTATTTATCTTCTCTCATCATCTTACCGTTTATGTAAGTCCCCTTTAAAAATTGTATTTTTTTTGACAAAAGTTAGATCTGGATAATGGGCAATAATGTTCATGCTGGATGAAAGGACAGGAAAATAAGAGCATAAGGATGTAATGCAGTAAGGGTCCGTAAGTGTGTAATGGGTAGGAGTGTAGCAAGAGCAGAACGTTATTAAACATCATGAATAAGATGAGAAGAAGATATGCTTGCATCATTCAAAAATAAATTCTTATATGTTAGTGGGAAGGTTTGGTGCATTACCTGTGAAGGGCGTAATATCTTTAACTCTTAAGAATAAAAAACTACGAATCTTAAATCATCTCATATTTTCTTATTAATAATACTTTTTAGCAATATTAGAAGCTGGTCCTCACATTATTCAGGGCATGCATATGGGTATTTTTATGAAAAAGTATTGACTAAAATTGAGACATGTTTATATAGAATTGATTCTGATACTGAAAAATAATTATATGTTAGCTTACTAACATATTTTTTCAAATTTAACTAAGAATCTATGTTAATTTTGAATTATTATTACAGTGATAGATACATAACTTAAGGTAAGCTTCATCTCCAAGAGACTAGAAAGAAATCTTTCATGTTCTTTCTCAAACTACTGTCTCTAAATCCCAAAGCTGCATCAGTTATTTCAAGAATTCTGATTATATAGTCAGACATTAATGTTTCTGACAACAAGCCCTCACTGGGCTCAGTTTAAAAAATGTATGGACAGAATTTTTTCCCACAGTTTCACAGTTGCCTCTAGTCACCCCCAAGCAATAACCAGTCTGAAAGAATAGCATTAGATAATCAAGACTCCTGAAATGGCATTTTACAGTTGAGCTACCAGATGTGTCAAACTTTTGCCCCATGTTCAAATCCAAGGTAAAAATATAAGGACTAATAGAATTACATTTGTATTTCTACAAACCTGGACTCAAATATCAGCTTTGTCATTAATAGCTTTGATTTTCCAAATTACTCAAACTTTTAAACCTCAGTTTTCTCACCTGCTAAATTAGAATAATAAACACTTCATAAGCAAGCAAACAAACAAACAAAAAGCATTGCCTTCATTGTAATGATGTGGGTAGGCTCAAAATAAATATTTATTAAATAATACTTATTTTTAGTAGTACTAGTGGTGAATAGTAGCATTTTATTACTTTGAAGATTTAGTTCTGTCCTAACCGAATGATGATCCACTGGAATAACAGGAGCACACTCTAGACTCTGCTTTGCATCACCATCGTTATAAGAGGAGAGTGATACGTTCAAATTTGATTAGTAAAGGCAGATAGTTTAAAGTCCTACTGAACCACTGAAACATATTCACTAGGAGCCCATTATTTCATTAAAAAAATAAAAGTAACCTCACTGAACACTGCCTAATGGACTAAACGCAACTACTTGAAATGGGAAAAAGAGATAAAGTTTATGTTCAAGCTACCGAAAGAAATTTCTGTTTTCTCTACCTTATTGTCATGAGTTTCTAACTGAAAACCACTGAAATAAAGGAGGAAGAATATGCTCAGCTAGGACAAAATTGAGTTCAAACCTGTATAAACTCATCTAAGCCAAACTAGGTGACATTCAGGACCAGGAAATGTTCCAGGATCAGTGATGGAGACAGCCAAATCCTAAAGGTGAGGATCAAGACAGTTTTTTTTAAAGAACATGTCTCTTTCAAATCTGTATACAAACCACAAGGTATGCCAGAGATTTGAATGTTGCTAAATGGTCTGTAGATAGTAACTAGATGAATTTCATTATCTTGATCAAAAGCATTTATTAAACCCACGTCTTAGTTGGCTGGTGGTGCGGTGTTGGGCGTTGCACACAAGGCAGCTTTAAATGTGGTGATCCTGACCCTGGGGGCAGAGAGGGAGGGGAAACCTTTACATCTGACATAAAAGACAAATAGAATACCATTAATCAAATATGTTAATAAGAAATGTGTATGTATTATATTTAAAACAGAAAAATAAAGGATTCCTCATATTTCTAAATGATTCCATATGAAAAGTATCCCTTTCATTGTTACTTTAAATAGAGTCATCATTGCACTTCCATCACAAGAAGACTGATAATTTTAATTTTAAAGGGCACAGTAATTACATATTTTGTAGTACATTCAACGAATATCATCTGAGCACATGTACAAAATCCAGAGGACAGAACCAGTGTAGGGTATGTACACTCAGCAACTCGCAGGCATCAAAACTGTCACCTTCAGAACTGCCATGATAGAAAGATTCCTGAGTGTATAGATGACCTGTTGTAGAATTATGCACCAGAAACCGATATAATTTTGTTAACCAGTGTCACCCCTATAAATTCAATAAAAAGGAAATATCTCTGTATATATATTTTTACATAACGAGTTCTCATGTGATTTTTTGCCTGAGTTACAGCATAACTAATGTGTAACAAAATCAGGATATTATAGTGTGTGCATGTGTATGTGCATGTTAGCCTGTAATGCATTAGAGAGGCATATATCAATGTATAGGAGAAAAAGGAGATAATTACACAGAGCATTCAGAAGTCTGCAGACTGCACTTAAAACACGTCTCCAACTCAAATACCAAATACTGCATATCACAAAAAAAGTAGTCCTACAAGAATTAATCAACAATCTTCACAAAATCCTGAATATTTTTAGTACATTCTAATTAAATTTGGACACCTACCTCACTTCATTTGCACATGTCAATTCTCATGTTGCACACTGAAAACATACAGAACATGTACAGATGCTTTATAAATGGACACATTTAAGAAAATGTTTCTTTTATCCTCAGGTAAAGGAAAGATAGCATCAAGCCAATCAAAAAAAAAAAAAAAAGAAAGAAAAGAAAAGAAAAAAGAAGAAGAAGCAGCAAGAGTGATTCAAGGAGAGTATTTTTTTATTGTTAATTTCCAAAGGGAATTAACCAATTTTCTGCGTTATGATAGAATCGGCATACTGAGGATTGGACCTATAGATAATGTCAAAGCAGAAGAGGTGCTTTCAATTTTGTGTGCCCGCTGAATCTTAAATATGAACAACTGCTGAGCTTCTGTTTGCTCCACGATTTCCGGTCAGATTTCATCAGATTGGAGCCTGCTGTTTAAGCTGTATTTAGGACATGACCCTAGCAGCTGGCTCCAGTGAATGAGCTGCTTCAAGGTGGTTGTTACTATGCATGTAATAACTAAAGAATTTGGAAGAGCTAAGAAAGGCACTAATCCCTGTGTATTCTATTGAATATTTTGGTAGATTTGAAACCCAAATAAGCAAGGAGCATATGAAAAATAAAACTATGGTAATTTACACTAAAAATAACTTTAATATTACCATCTGCATGAGAGAAAATGCCATATGACTCTGTTGGAGTAAGGCAAGTCTATTTTGTTAAATGCCCACAACTTAAAAAGGGTTTAAAAATTATATAAATTTTGTGAATGTACAAAAGCATTATTTTTTAAAAAAATTATTTTAAGTGTTGTTCTTGTACAGTTTTCTGTTACTCCCATCTCAGCCCACCTCCCCAGCCCTCCCCACCTCCTTCCCTTTTCCACCCCCCAGAGTTTTTCTCTATGTGTCCTTTATACTTGTTCCTGTAAACCCTTCCCCTTTTCCCCCTGAAATTCCATCCCCTCTCCCCTCTGGTCACTGTCAGCCTGTTCTATATTTCAGTGTCTTTGGTTATATTTTGCTTGTTTGTTTGTTTGTTGATTAGGTTCCTGTTAAAGGTGAGATCATATGGTATTTATCCTTCACCACCTGGCTTGTTTCACTTAGCATGATGCTCTCCAGTTCCATCCAGGCTGTTGCAAAGGGTAGGAGCTCCTTCTTTCTTTCTGCTGTGTAGTATTCTATTGTACAAATGTACCATAGTTTTTTGATCCATTCATTTACTGATGGGCACCTAGGTTGCTTCCAACACTTGGCTATTGTAAATTGTGCTGCTATGAACATTGGGGTACATAGGTTCTTTTGGACTGGTGTTTCAGGGTTCTTAGGATATAATCCTAGCAGTGGGATTGCTGGGTCAAAAGGTAGATCCATTTTTAGTTTTCATAGAAAATTCCATACTGCCTTCCATAGTGGTTGTACCAGTCTGCAGTCCCACCAACAGTGCACTAGGGTCCCCTTTTCTCCACAACCTCTCCAACACTTGTTGTTTGTTGCTTCGTTTATAATGGCCATTCTGACTGGTGTGAAGTGGTATCTC